>JASANE010009477.1:0-22471 GCA_030248225.1 Trileptium ribeirensis | reverse complement strand
TATTGCTCACGGAACGGACTCCACAATGAGATTCGAGTATATCTAAATATAGTATAATAAAATCTTAGTATAGACCCAACGGCCTAAGATTAAGTTGTTATATGAGACATACACAAAGCTAAGCCATGAAAAGACGTGCTGCCGCCCTTCGAATTTCTGTTTTAACTGCTCTTTTTTTGAACTTTATAACATGCGTCCCTCGGGTTATAGGGTTATCCCAACCAACTTGGAACAAAACAGTAGATATCACGTTTTAAGGATTACCGTGATTTTAACAATACCATATCATCAAAAAGTTCAGTTTATGCTTTAAGGCGACATGATTTCAAGAACTTCTGATTTACTGTAAACTATAACAATATTGCCTTGAGGTAAGATATGAATGTAGTATTTGAAAATTTTTCACGACATGTCCAGGGGGCCATAACGGTCGCACGTAAGCTTAATTTAGCTAATAAACCATAAACTAGGCTTATGACTATGAGGTATTTGGCTCTAGACCATAACATGCCGGCAGGGGGGGTGGGGGGGGGTAACCCCCGGAGGTCCCGGGACCCCCCCCTGGAGGCCGAGGGGGGGTTACCCCCGGGGGTGCGCAGCACAAAAATTGCGCAAACTGTGCCTGCCTCGTTGCTGGTGGTGCACACGCAGCTGTAAATTTGTGGAAAGCTTTTCGTTGAAAGACGTCATTCCCTGAAAATAAAAGTTAACCTAAATAACTATTTTTATACCTAACTAGATTTTAGACATTGAATGTCTGCTCATGGTCCACGGTGGAGTAACCATGAACTGAGCACTAAAATAGCACTGGAACACTCTATTCGCGTGTAGGAGTCGCACCCGATAATAGCTCAGCAGACAAAAGTCACGGGCGAGCTTCCCCATGCCACAGACCCATACCAGATGAAATTGCCCCAATTTTCACCTAGTCTGTCATTTCATTTGTTTCTGAATTTGAGAGATTTCCTGATTTGAGAGATCAGTGATTGCCCAAATAATTTTCTTACAATTACAATATAAATTATTACATGCACAGAGATGGTTTTTTTGTTTATAACTGCTTTTCCAGCGGGTTCGTTTTTACCACCGGAAACTATTACCAATAATTTTAATGTTGTGAACGGCATTCTAATATTTAAAATAGTTGCATGCTTGGGGCTGCGCCAAGACCTGGCATACGACATTGAAACATGACATTACTAATTAGTTTGACATATTAAATATTGATTTAATAACTGATTTAAATGATTTAAATATTTGATTTAATAAACTGAAAGAATTACTGTAGATCAATAAATACGTTAAAACGCGTGCCAATGTGCGCCTTCGCGTTTCTTGTGGTGCACGTGAGAGCAAAATGAAAACACGTAGGGGTGAAAAATATACATTCTGAATGTATCAAAAAAAGTACTTCTTCCACGAGAGCCGACCCCCGTCCCCAAACTCGGCGAGGGGGGTTAGCCCCCCCCTGCGATGGCCGCGACCCACGCCCCCCCCCCCCCGCCGGGGCCTTGACCCCCCCCTGGCACTGACAGACGATTCTGGACAAGTCTCAGACAGACCTCTAAAACTTCAGCAGTCACTTATACTATGCCAGACATAAGTTATACCTTGAGAGCCTCGGAGCTCTGGAGTGTATTCAAACCGCATAATTGTTCACCGAAAAAGCGTACAAACAAAGTGTTCGGAAATTTTTGTTATATACTTTATGCGAAGCAGCGATACATTATGTCTGCAGTAAAGCACTATACAGCAGATATGGATTGGCATTAAGTATACTTTCTTAATCAAGCATCAAGTTTTCCATTCTAAAAATGAACAACAGCTCCTTTAACAAAAGTAAATAGCACCTACACATCGAATTGATCTTATATACTACCCTGCCAATCAACGAAAAAACCCCCACTTTTGTGTACAGCTCTTCAGTTAACAAGTCAATTTTCTTCAACCATGGCAAATTTGTAACTCGGGTTTTTATGCAAGCCAAAAAGCAAGGAGAAAAGGCTTTTCAATTCTTAATTACTTTCGTTCGGAATTCTCCACAAATGAACAATAACAAATTATTTTGCGATGTCTGCGTACCATATAATCGAATGTTGACAAATTTAAAACGAGATAAACTAGTACCTATTGAGCATAGGCTGCTAGGAGCTGAACAGATCTTTATGATCAGAAACGGAAACTTTCAAACCTTGTATTAACTAAGAGACATCAAATTTTTATGCTGTAGGATGGACTTTGTTGTTGTCGCGCTTTACCAAAATGATGTTTCACGTGTAATATGAGAAAGGTAAAATACAAAACTTTATGGATTGGGTAATCTTAGAGTAAACTTAAGGTGAATTAAACGTTTAACAAGCAACAACAATAAATATATTCACAACTCCTGTGATTTAACACAACTAGAAAAAAGGGTTTGAAACTAAGCTGTGCAATTTACCATTGCCTCAGATCAAGTAGTCAGTTGTAATTTTGCCTTTCTGGGAACAAGTTAAAGCACAAAACACAAAATCAATTAAAGATCCAATTATAGTTAGAAAACTGCCATTAGGTAAAATTGTAATATTACTTTTTGCTTTCTCGTCTGTTTGCGACTTGTGTTTATAAGAAGGAGCTTTAGCGGGAGGCAACATTTCCCAATTTCAGTGAGCTTATTGTCACGGTCTCGAAAACGTTTGATAGACTACATTTGTATAAAAATGCGTCTTCGGATTTCCAAGACAATGTTTTCAGGACCGGCTATTGGTTTTTAATTTTTGAGATTTTGTGTAATTTTTTAAACAATAGTCGATGAACTCATTGCAGTTGTTGTTTGGGCCGCTTGATTGTTCTCGGCTCAACAACTAACAAGCCTCGGCACATTATGTAAAATAGTTTATTAAAATGTTCAATAAAAAATAGAAAAACAAAAATAGAAAAAAAACATTAAACATATGATTAAATTTGTTAAAAAATATTTTTATTCAAAAAATTCACAACTTGTATCCGGCAAACCAATTACTTGACAACTTTTAAGTTCCGGTAGTAAAATTCAAAAAAACTTACATTAGGTAAAAGTGAACAATGTCAAAAAAGCTAATTTTTAAAATAGTAGAAGCCGATGAGAATAATAGCATTTTCAGATTTTAGCAAGGCAATTTTTAAAGATTTATAAATCGTGCTTCATTCTGAAAGTTTCTCACCGCTAAAAGTAAATAATTAGATTGAACGGGATTATAAATTCGATGGCAACAAGGATAGGTATAATCAGTAGCTTTTATTTTATTTAAATGTCATTCCTGTAAAAACTCACGTCGCATCAATAGCTATTTTGTGAAATTATTGCACATAATTACCAAATTTGAAAAGAAACGTACTTCTGCAAGAAACGATAACTGGCTTCTTCAGTAAACGACTTGTTTTTGTATTTGCTACATTTTCGGGTGCTCAAAAATATGACCTATAAAAATTATGCTCATTGTCACCATCGCTTGCACGATGGGAGATACCTTCAAAGAATACTGTGAGTATAAATGTTACTCCGTTCAAGCCAAAAGTGTTGACGTTTTCCTGGTGCAAAACTCAAAGCCAGATTTTTTTAATGTTTTCTCTTACTTTTCAGTATAACCTAGTTTTAATGTAAATTACATTAAAATTACTTGGAAACTGCTGAAAAACAGCAAAAATGACACAATTTGATAACAGCATCAACAGGCCAGATTCCACCTAACCTCTTTCGGATATCAGGACCTTTGATAATTCCCGAGGTCAGTGATTCCAAATACCCATTGTGCAAAACTGGTAATGGATGTTACGGACAACCGAGATTGTCGATATTTACTGCACGGTACCATAATGATTTCAGAACCATGCTAATAAATTTAAATGATGGAGAATGTAGTTTTTAACCACACAAGGGAATTGAAATATGCAATATACGACATTTGGGATCCTCGATTTTCAGTTAATAAACCGCAGTCAATACTTTATTGTAGAGCTTTTTTCTGATTCTCATCGAATCTCCCTCGTTGAGACATTCTACCTCACAATGTTTGCTTTGAAACTTTGCACTCCTACTGTTGCAGAATAGTTTTTACCTTCTGCCCAGACATTTCCATCCTATGTCATCGCTTTTCCACAAAAAATTCGTTAAAGAGCATTTTCTTGGGAAATTCTGGCGCCTAACTTGAGTATGCACAACATAACGGTCTATCATTGGGGGGTCAAGTTAAGCTGTGTTTACGAAACTTCCAGGGGTAAATCACAAAATGCGGGAAAACAAAAATTTTGTCGACAGAGAATTCTGGAGTGGTTGGAATTAATACTGGAATGATATAATCTTTAAGATCAATTCGCTTTACGGACGTCATGAGCTCTTTTTATTCAGAGTATCACATTCATATAAAAACACTTATTTTGTATGGAAATATCATAATCATAAACGCACCAGTAGTCATGAAGCTGTTTTAAAAACTTAGTTTGAGGCCTCGATTCGAAAATCTCGGTTGATCTAGGCGGTTAGTGTAGTTGTACAAATCGTTCAAGATAAATGTGTAATTCCCCTTTTTAATATTTTCGGCATATCGTTGAATACAGACAACCTTCGAGCCGCACTCTGCCGAGGTTTGGTGTTTTGGGGAAATAGCGTTCAGGTTTGTCTCTCGTTGCGTTTGAGGCAACGCCACAGTGCAGCTCAATTCAATTGCCCCTCTCCTCTTTCACAGCGGCGTGTTATTTCGTTTCTTTTCGTTAAAATAATTTTGCTTTTGGTGAATTTTTGTCGAGTGCATAAGTTCAATTAGCACATGACTTGACAACTCCCAACTAACATTTCTTTGCAGAGAGGAGCGGCCGCTTTATTTAATGAAAAAAATATATAATTTTCAAATTTTGCAATTGTATAGTCCAATTAATTTTTATGTTCTCACTGTACCACCTAGCAACCACTTATATACCGTACGGCAAAGAGAACAAAAACAGGTAAGACTGCTAACGTTCACATAGGAATATGTATCCCTAAGTTGATAAATTTCACGAAATCGAAATGTTATGACAAATCACTAATTTTGCCGTTTTGTAATACATTTGATCTATAAAGGTTATTTCTGGCGCTCCACTCGAATCCATATTAATTTACATTGAGACTTTATCAATAACAAAATTCAAATTTATAGGTGGTTCGTATTTTTTTAGGAAAATGTTTATTACTACAGATTTGACAGTAGTTGAAAAAGTTTTATCTGCAATAAAACATTCTGTAATTAATTTTAGACTTTTAGTTTATGATTATAATGTAAAATAGAGTAACAAACTGATTATAAATTTATTCTATTTAAGTTTTATGAGCATAAGGTATTTAATGCAAATCCTTAATTCCATGAAGCTTCATTATAATCCGAAAATTCATTTTAATGCTGCACGCATTTTAATTAGATTCGATGGGTAGATTTTATATCACGTTTTAATTAATGAGGTCACATCACCAATTGCGTTATGAAACTTTAAAATTCTCGCAAAGAAGCACATTTGACTGGCATTTAGAGATGAAATGTCGCCTTTATGAAAATGCGTCAGCTTATATAAGCGAAAGAATATATATTTAATATAGAAAACATCTGCTCATGCAAAAATGTGCTACCGTTTAAATATGGAAATTATTACAGTTCGTTATATATTCATAATATATAATTGGTTGAGATATAATTTATACTGAAATGTAATTTAACCAAGAACTGTGTAAATATTGATAGAAAATATTATCAATCAGGTTTTTATGCTTATACCGTATGAGAATCGCTAACCATGATGACTTGTGTTTTTCATCGACTGTAGAAGATACTAGAATACAAATATTCGTATGGTATTTTCCGTTATACTGCACATTTTTCGGTTAAAGTCATAAACATTGGAAAAATTTTAGTCAAGCCGGTCTCTTCAATCGTGAAGATACAGATGATACACCAAACTGTTGTTTATTTTAGTCTGAAAAATGTGAGTTCGTATTTCTATTTTCTTAAGCAGAGTATATGGAGGAATTTTTGCATATGGGATCATTGAAACTGTAAATATTTAAGCTAAATCGGTACATTAGCTATCAAATTCGATACATGCCAACAAAACAAAATTCCAGCCTAGTTTTTGATCCAAAGTTGAGTTTTTAAAACCATTTCTCTTTTAATAAACATGAATGTATATGTAAGACTGGTATATGTATATATGATATATAAATATATTTCTCTGTGAAGTCTTCTTCTCACTCAAAAACCTTGTCTCATCTTCATCTGGGACTTCGGAGCTCGCTCATGTACTGATAGATAAATATATATCTCCGTGAGGTCCTCTCACTCAAACGACCTGCTGATCTTCATCTGGAACTCTTCGGAAAGTCTCCTCATGTAATGATATATAAATATATGTCTCCGTGGCGTCCCTCGCATCAACCGACCGGCTGGCCGGGTTCCATCTGGTACCTTCGGAGCTCGCGCATGTATGATATATAAATATATATCTCCGTAAATGTCTTCTCACTCAACCACCGGCTCATCTTCATGCTGGGGGCTCGCCCATGAATGATATATAAATACATACTTCTCCGTGACGTCCTCTCACACATGCATCACTACTCACCCCTCCATCCGGGGTTTTGGAGCTCGCCCATGTATGATATATAAATACATATCTCCGTGAGGTCCTCTCACTCACACAACCGCGCCGGCTCTAGCTCGCCCATGTATGATATAAATATATGTCTCCGTGACGTTCCTTCTCACTCAACCACCGGCTCACCTTCATCTGGGACCTCGCCCATGTATGATATATAAATATATATCTCCGCTGCAATGTCTTCCTCTCACTCAACCACCGGCTCATCTTCATCTGGGGACTTCGAGCTCGCCCATGAATGGTATATAAATATATATCTCCGTGACGTCCTGTCATTATGGACCGGCTCACTCTCTCTTCCATTTTGAGGACTTCGCAACTCGCCGCCCATGTAATTGATATATAAATATATATCTCCGTAAGTGTTTGAATTATTATGCCGGTCTATTTTCATTCTGGGGTACTTCGGAGCTTGCCATGTATAATATATAAATATATATATCCGTGACGTCTCACCCACCACCGGCTGATCTTCATCTAGGACTTCGGAGATGAGCCGGTGGTTGATTGAGAAGACGTCAATGAGATATATATTTATATATCATACATGGGCGAGCTCCGAAGTCTCGGATGAAGATGAGCCGGTGGTCGAGTGACAGGACGTCACGGAGATATATATTTATATACCATTCATGGGCGGCTCCGAAGTCCGAGATGAAGATGAGCCGGTGGTTGAGTGAGAGGACATTCACGGAGACATATATTTATATATCATACATGGGCGAGCTCCGAAGTCCCAGATGAAGTTCAGCCGGTGGTTGAGTGAGAGGACGTCACGGAGACAGATATTGATATATCATACATGGGCGAGCTCCGAAGTCCCAGATGAAGATCAGCCGGTGGTTGAGTGAGAGGACCTCACGCAGATATATATTTATATATCATACATGGGCGGGCTCCGAAGTCCCAGATGAAGATGAGCCGGTGGTTGTGTGAGAGGACGTCACAGATATGTATTTATATATCATTCATGGGCGAGATACAAAGTCCCAGATGAAAATAAGAATGTGGTTGAGTGAGAGGACATTTACGGAGATATATATTTATATATCATACATGCGCGAGCTCCGAAGTACCAGATGAAGGTCAGCCGGTGGTTGAGTGAGAGGACGTCACGGAGACATATATTTATATATCATACATGGGCGAGCTCCGAAGTCCCAGATGAAGATCAGCCGGTGGTTGAGTGAGAGGACGTCACGGAGATATATATTTATATATCATACATGAGCGAGCTCCGAAGTCCCAGATGAAGATGAGCCGGTTTTTGAGTGAGAGGACGTCACGGAGATATTTATTTATATATCATATATACATATACCAGTCTTTCATATACATTCATGTTTATAAAAGAGAAATGGTTTTAAAACTCAAGCTTTGGATCAAAACTAGCTGGAATTTTGTTGTTGGCATGTATAATTTGATAGCTAATGTACCGATTAGCTTAAATATTTACAGTTTAGATGATCCATGCCAAAATTCCTGCATATACTCTGCTTAAGAAATGAATTGCGAACTCACATTTTAGACTAAAATGAACGACAGTTTGGTGTATCATCTGTATCTTCACGATTGATAGACCGGCTTGACTAAAATTTTTACAATGTTTATGACTTTAACCGAAATACGTGCAGTATAACGGAAAATACCATACGAATATTTGTATTCTAGTATCTTCTACAGTCGATGAAAAACACAAGTCATCATGCATAACAACTTCTGCATACGGTATAAGCATAAAAACCTGATTAATAATATCTTTCTATAAATATTACACAGTTCTTGGTTAAATTACGTTCAGTATGAATTATATACTCAACCAATTATATATTATGAATATATAACGAACTGTAATAATTTCATATTTATACGATAGCACATTTTTGCATGAGAAAATGTTTTCTATATTAAATATATATTCTTTTCCGCTTATATAAGCTGACGCATTTCATAAAGGCGACATTTCATATATTAAATGCCATCAAATGTGCTGCTTTGCGAGAATTTAAAGTTTTCATGACGCAATTTGCTGAGTGTGACCTCATAAATTAAAACGTGATATAAAATCTAACCATGGATCTAAAAATGCGTGTGCAACATTAAAATGAATTTTCGGATTATAATGAAGCTTCATGGAATTAAGGAGTTGCATTAGATACCTTATGCTCATGAACTTAAATAGAATAAATTTATAATCAGTTTGTTACTCTATTACATTATAATCATAAACTAAAAGTCTAAATTTAATTACAGAATGTTTTATTGCAGATAAAACTTTTCAACTACTGTCAAATCTGTAGTAAACATTTTCCTAAAAAAATACGAACCACCTATAAATTTGAATTTTGTTATTGGATAAAGTCTAGATGTGATATGGATTCGAGTGGAGAACGCCAGAAAATAACCTTTATAGATCAAATGTATTTACAAACGGCAAATTTAGTGATTTGTCATAACATTTGATTTCGTGAAATTTATGACTTGAGGATACTGTCCTATGTGAACGTTAGCAGTACTACCTGTTTTGTTCTATTTCGTACGGTATATAGTGGTTGCTAGGTGGTACAGTGGACATAAAAATTAATTGGACTATGCAAATTGCCAAATTTAAAATTATGTTCTTTTTCTTAAATAAAGCGGCCGCTATTCTCTGCAAAGAGATGTTAGTTGGGAGTTGCTACAGTCATGTGCTAATTGAACTTATGAGTGACAAAACCCACCAAAGCAAAATTATTTAACAAAAAGAAACGAAATAACACGCCGCTGTGAAAAGAGGGCAATTATTTTGAGCTGCACTGTGGCGTTGCCTAGACGCGACGACGCCTGACGAGAACGCTATTTAGAGAAAACGCCAAAGCTCGGCAAGTGCCGGCTCAAAGGTTGTCTGTATTAGCAATATGCCAATACTAAAAACCTGATTTGCACATTTATCTTGAACAATTTATTAACTACACTAACCGCCTAATCAACCAATTTTCAAATCGACCTGCAAACTAAGTTTTAAAAACGGCTTAATGACTACTGGTCGTTTACCTGATTTCTGATATTTCCATACAAATAAGTGTTTTATCTGGATGTGATACTCTGATAAAAACTATTAATGACGTCATAAACAAATTGATCTTAAAGATTATATCATTAGTATTAATTAAAGCCACTAAAATTCTATCTGACAAATTTTTGTTCCCCACCATTTTATAAATTACCCTGGAAGTCCGTAAACACAGCTTAACTTGACCCCAATGATAGACCATTATGCTATTGAGTAAGTTTAGCGCCAGAATTTCCAAGTGTTCTTTAACAATAATTTTTGTGAAAACAATAACATAGGATGGATGCTGGGCAAAGATTAAAGCTTATTCTGGCATAAATACAATTTCAAAGCAAACATTGTGGCTAAATGTCTAGACGAGGGAGATTCGATGACAATCAGAAGCTACAATAAAGTATTGACTGCGGTTATAACTGAAAATCGAGGATCCAAATGTCGTATATTGCATATTTCAATTCCTTGTGTGGTCCAACCATCTCCATCCATTTAAATTTATTAGCATAGTTCTGAAATCATTATGCATTACCATGCAGTGAGAATATCGAGCAAATTATTTAAGTATTCCATTAACATCCATTTACCAGTTTTGCCACGAATCGGGTATTTGGAATCACTAGCCCTCGGAAATTATCAAAGTTCTGATATGCAAAAGAGGCTAGGTCAAATCTGGCCTGTTGAATGCTGTTCATCGATCTGTCCATTTTGCTGTTCACAGTTTGCAAGTAATTTTAATGTAATTTACATTAAAACTAGGTTATACTGAAAAGTAAGAGAAAACATAAAAAATCTGGCTTGAGTTTTGCACCAGGAAAACGTCGACACTTTTGGCTTGAACAGAGTAACATTTATACTGCACATATTACTTTGAAGGTATCTCCATCGTGCAAGCGATGGTGACAAGATGGGCATAAATTTTATAGTCGTGTTTAACAGCCCAGAAATGTCACAAATACAAAATTACATCCGTTTACTGAAGAAGCCAGTTATCGTTTCTTGCAGAAGTACGTTTCTTTTCAAATTTGGTAATTATGTGCAAAATAATTTCACAAAATAGCTATTGATGCGACGTGAGATTTTACAGGAATGACATTTAAATAAATAAAAGCTACTGATTATACCTATATTATTCCATCGAATTTATAATCCCGTTCAATTTTAATTTTACTTTTCACGGTAGAAACTTTTAGAATAAAGCACGATTTATAAATCTTTAAAAATTGCCCTTGCTCAAGTATAAGAAAATGCTATTATTCTGATCGGCTTACTATATTTAGAAATTAGCTTTTTTTGACATTGTTCACTTACCTAATGTAAGTTTTTTTGGATTTTGCTTACCGGAACTAAAAGTTATTCAAGTAATTGGTTTGCAGAATACAAGTTGTGAATTTTTTGAATAAAAATATTTTGAGCAAATTTAATCATATGTTTAATGTTTTTTTTCTATTTTGTTTTTCTATTTTTTCTGAACATTTTAATAAACTATTTTACATAATGTGCCAAGGCTTGTTAGTTGTTAACCAAGAAACAATCAAGCAGCCAAACAACAACTGCAATGGTCATGGCATATTATTGACGTGGAAGAAATAGTCCGCGAAAATCTCAAAAATTAAAGCCAATAGCCAGTCCTTGAAAACATTGTCTTGGAAATCCAAAGAGCGCATTTATACAAATGTCATCTCGGACGTTTAAAACCGTGACAATAAGCTCACTGAAATTATAAATGTTGCTTCGCTAAAGCTTCCTTCTTATAAACACAAGTCAGCAAACAGACGAGAAAGCAAAAAGTAATATTACAATTTTACCTAATGGCAGCGTTCTGAGCATATATAATTGGATCTTCTAATTGATTTTGTGTTTTGTGCTTAACTTGTTCTGCAGGAAGGCAAAATTGCAACTGACTACTTGATCTGAGGCAATGGTAAATTGCACAGCTTTGGTTCAAAACCCTTTCTCAAGTTGTGTTAAATCACAGGAGTTGTGAATATATTTATTGTTGTTGCTTGTTAAACGTTTGGTCACCTTAAGTTTACTCTCATATTACCAATCCATAAAGTTTTGTATTTTACCTTTCTCATATTACACATAAAACATCATTTTGGTAAGACACGACGACAACAACAAAGTCCATCCTACAGCACATAAAATTTAATGTCTCTTAGTTAATACAAGGTTTAGAAAGTTTGCCGTTTATTGATAGTAAAGATCACTTTGGCTATAGCAGCCTATGCTCCAATAGTACTAGTTTCTGTGCCTGTTTAAATTTGTCAACGGTCGATATATCGTACGACATCGCAAAATGATTTGTTTATATTGTTCATTTGTGGAGTCCAAACGAAAGTAATTAAGAATTGAAAAGTGTTTGTCTTGTTTGGCTTGGTAAAAAACCCGAGTTACAATTTCCAGTGGTTGAAGAAAATTGACTTGTTAACTGAAGAGCTGTACACAAAAGTGGGGGTTTTCGTTGATTGGCAGGGTAATATATAAGATCAATTCGATGTGTAGGTCTATTTACTTTTGTTACAAGGATATGGTTCATTTTAGAATGGAAAACTTGATGCTTGATTAAGAAACTATACTTAAGGCGAATCCATATCTGCTGTATCGTGCTTTACTGCAGACATAATGTATCGCTGCTAGCATAAAGTATATAACAAAAATTTCCGAAGTCCTTGTTTGTACGCTTTTTCGGTGAACAATTATGGTTTGAATACACTCAGAGCTCCAGGGCTCTCAAGGTATAACTTATGTCTGGCATAGTATAAGTGACTGCTGAAGTTTTAGAGGTCTGTCTAGAGCATACATGCCGATGGTCTGTCATGCCAGGGGGGGTAGAGGCCCCCACGGGGGGGGGCGTGGGTCGCGGCCATCGCAGGGGGGGGGTAACCCCCCTGGCCGGCCAAATTTGTCAAGGGGGGTCGGTCTCGTGAGGACCTTTTTTTGATCGTCGGATGTATATTTTTCACCTACGTGTTTAGTTTGTCTACATGCACCGCAAGAAACGCGAAGGCGCACATTGCGCACGTTTTTTAACGTATTTGTTGATCTACAGTAATTCTTTCAGTTATTAAATCAAATATTTAAATCATTTAAATCAGTTATTAAATCAATATTTAATATCAAACTAATTAGTAATGTCATGTTTCAATGTCGTATGCCAGGTCTTGGCGCAGCCCAGCGTGCGACTATTTAAATATTAGAGTGCCGTTCACAACATAAATTATTGGTAATAGTTTCCGGTGGTAAAAACGAACCCGCTGAAGCAGTTAAACAAAGCATCTCTGTGCATGTAATAATTTGTATTGTAATTGTAAATTATTTGAGCAATCACTGATCTCTCAAATAGGAAATCTCTCAAATTCAGAAACAAATGAAATGACAACTAAGTAAAAATTGAGCAATTTCATGTGGTATGGGTCTGTGGCATAAGAAAGCTCGCCCGTGGCTTTTGTCTGCTGAGCTATCGGGTGCGACTCCTACGGCGATGGAGTGTTCCAGTGCTATTTTAGTGCTGAGTTCGTGGTTACTCCACCGTGGACCATAGCAGACATTCAATGTCTAAATCTAGTTAGTATATAAATAAGTATTTCGGTTAACTTTTATTTCAGGGAATGACGTCTTTCAACAAAAAGCTTTCCACAAATTTACAGCTGCATATGCACCACCAGCAACAAGCAGGCACAATTTGCGCAAGTTTTGTGCTGCGCACCCCCAGGGGGGTAACCCCCCTCGGCCTCAGGGGGGGTCCGGACCTCAGGGGGTTACCCCCCCTACCCCCCCTGCCGGCATGTATGGTCTAGAGCAAATACCTCATAGTCATAAGCCTAGTTTATGGTTTATTAGCTAAATTAAGCTTCATGCGACCGTTATGGCCCCTGGACATGTCGTATAAAATTTCGAATACTACATTCATTGTTACCTCAAGGCAATATTGTTATAATTTACAGTAAATCAGAAGTTCTTGAAATCGTGTCGCCTTAGAGCATAAACTGAACTTTTGATGATATGGTATTGTTAAAATCACGGTAATCCTTAAAACGTGATATCTACTGTTTTGTTCCAAGTTAGTTGGATTAGCCCTGTAACCCCGAGGGACGCATGTTATAAAGTTAGAAAAAAGAGCAGCTTAAAGCGGAGTTCGAAGGGCGGCAGCACGTCTTTCATGGCTTAGGCTTTGTGTATGTCTCATATAACAACTTAATCTTAGGCCGTTGGGTCTATACTAAGATTTTATTATACTATATTTAGATATACTCGGATCCATTGTCAAGTCATTTACCTCAGTTTGAAGGGTTTCTAATTTCCTGAGCATATAATATTAATTTCAAAATTATACTTAGCATCGAAACATTGTGAATCTTTAATTGTCTCTGTTGATAATCAGTATAACACATGGCGAATTTGCTATTATGTCGACAAAAACCAGATCTCACAGATCTAAATAAACCATCAAGTCATCCTTTTTCCTGTATAAATCGCAACTGTTTAATACTAATGCAATACATATAGCAAAAACAAAGCAATTAGTTCAAGTTGCTCACAGTTTTATGCGCTAGCAGTCATTAACTTTGCAAAATGCGATTATTTGTCATCTCTACTAAATTGAATCTTTTTTACTAGAGCAGTTGGGGAGAACCCACAAAATTCCTTAGCTAAGTAGGTCACATTTGAAACTAGCATCATACATGGTCCTGTTAAGAATTATTGCTCTGCCGCAGAAATACTGTGAAAATGTGCATCCAATATCTTGTATCGATCCCTGTCTGCTAGATTCCAAGATTACTTAGAGCCAATATAATGTTCACAGTTCATCACTTGCACATCCATTACCCATAAACATGTCGCGCCGCTTGAAATATCTAATTGAATTCGAGTGGAACGAGAATTTTCAATTTTGGCTCTGGAGGGGGGGGTTGAGGAGGTCCTGTCTGTGTGTGTTTATGTGTGTGTCTGTCGAACCTGGATCTCGATAACGGTTTGGCGGATTTTGATGCAAGATAGCTCATTCGAACCGCAATGGTCGATTTAGATGTAGTGACGGAGCCCGATTTTTGAATTTTTTCCAGTGGGAAAAGTTATGGGGCAAAATGACGCCATTTTGGTCCATTTTTCAGGCACTTCCGCCAGTTTTTGCGATTTTTCTCAATAAGTAATCGAGGTATCCGCAAACTAATAGGCCTATTCCATGTAGCTTTACCAGGGCTTTCCAACGATATATAACAAGTTTTTCAACTACTTCCCAATCTGGAGTATATAAGCTTATAGTTGGCGCCAAATTTCATATTTGGTGAAAAGTCGTGGGAAATGCACCTAAATGTGTGCTTATTGTTGGTTTTTAGTGTCGGATATGGGGCTTTCTGGGCCAACAAGCTGATTGCGAGTGTCAAAAATATTGTGTGGCAAATATTTTTCACACTTTTGCTTCATACTTGGTATGAAAAATGAGATTTTTCTCAAGTGTCGGTTTGAATTCTTTAACGTTCTTTTCACGGTCAATTTAGGGTTTTATTGAATTATTAAATTGTTAGCTCATGGTTTTTGTACTCGTTGTATTATGTTTTGTCTACTGCATACGTTGGCTATCAAAAGAGGCGGGCGTAACTATGGCTCATCACTCACGGTTTATATAATGCTGCACCTGCGTACTGTGTGTATGCTTTGTTTGTGTGTGCTTTCTGCAACAGACTTCGGGGGTTTGTTCTCACCACTCGAATTCAGGCTCGCAAGCGAGCTTCACTAGTATTTAAATTTATCATGCGTCCAATATTGCAGATGGCAAACTTACTAGATGTCGCGCTGAGGTTTATATGTTCATAGTATTATATACGTTAATACTTTTATACGAGCGACAACGAAACTATTGGCAAACATTCATAATATTATGTATCACTCCACATCTTGTATATAATGTAATGATTAGGCGCTGTGAACGTATAATCCAATTCAGATCAGTTTGTAACAGGTTATATTGTGTAAATACCAAATAACAAAATGGCTTTTAGGTTGTGCCTACGCCTGTAGCAAGAAAATCATTAATTTTGAAAAAACACCGTTAGTTTCGGCACTATTCGTCTCAGCTCGTCTCCGTTAAAATATATTTATAACAATTTTTTTTAAATTTGCCTGTCTTTAGTAAAGAAAATGTTCGGAAAAAATTTAGTAAATGTTTAATTTTACGTACAAGTTGAATCGCATTGACAAGCTGAGTCGAATAGTGCTAAAACCAGCTGCCATTTTGGCGCACGGTTTTGGCCAAGACTTTTAACTACATGGGCTCAGCTTTATACTCAGGTGATTTTCTTATAATTTGCTTAATTCTGATATCGTGAAATCTGTTGCAATGGTATACAAATTTATATTATACTAAAATTACATCGGACTTGGGTCTATAATCGAAAAGATTTGGCAAAATCTGTATAGATTTGCACTAAAATTTTATTTTGACCTGGTATCTTTCGTCGCATGAGCGTATATCTCACCGATTCCATAGGCAAGCCATGTAGGGTCACATCCGCTTTAAAATTAGAGCGCATGTTCACGTACAACCTTGCTACAAACTATAATAGCAAAAACGGACTGATATTATTCTGACACATGGTGTTTTTTGAGGCCTGAATTATATGCAATATTGCAGTTGGAGAGATGCATAGCTTTATACACAACCGACAGAACAGAATTTAGCTAGATACCAATGCTTAATCATTAGAGTTGCAACAAAATCTTATGAATTAAACAAGATATATATAACGTAAATACTGTAAACCCCAGCTACATTATGTGATACCTATGATAATTTTCATTAAAACACCGAATTTTGATTATGACTTTGTATATTTGATGGAGCATCCCATTTATAAAGAACCTACCGCAATCTATGTAAATTCGTACGTGATGTCTCCTACTCTTTCCTATAACATACCGTATTTTACCAACTTCTTTATCGCTAAGTTCAGGAACTACAGTGTTGAAACCTACATTGTTTCTGAGTTAATCTTCTGAAACCTAGGGTAATCTCAACAGTAATAATCATAGATTGGACAAGATTACAGCTGTATGTTTCCATTTTACTCATCTTGCTCATATGTCTTAGTTGCTTGTAGTTACACCCGCTTGTAAGTAGAAAACAAACATCAACTCTTATTTTCTAATATTTAGGCAGGGCGGTGATCCCTAAAAATAGTGGGGAGATGAGCATAATTTTTCTTTTGTTCTTATCCATGAATCTTGATTTCTGGGGGAAGATGCAACCCCTTCATCCCCACACCCCTCCCGGAATCGCCGGTCATAAATCTGAGCCCACAAATCTCTAGGAGCTGGCGCATTAACTGATAAAGTTTATCCACAAAACGTCAGAAACCGGTGTCTCTCTAAGTGTTTTATTTATATCTTGAGCGTTTGAGCAAAGTTACAGTGTTGTACTGAAATTTGTGCACTTTTATTGATAAAAGAAATGTCAGGACCGCAGTGTTAAACGCGTGCAATAAAATATATATACCAAAATATGCCATTTTTGCATTTACAAGCACACGGATCTAAAATACATTGCATTGTAAACAGAATGTGGGGTTGTGAAACTCAATGTAAAGGGCGTTCGCACGTTCAATATTTTTAGCTCAAAATTTTAGTCTTAATTTTGACTGTAATTGTAATAGAGAAATGTGGCCAACCGCGAAGCTTCAAATTTTTTTGCTCAAAATTTTCCAAGACATATATGTATCCCTGATTGACTAAACTATACAAAAATTACAAAAATATACAAAAATACAAAAATATACAGGTATACAAAAATTGAACGTTGTCCAGGCGCTGAAGTTCACCAAAAATGCAGAGATGCTTTGACATTTTAATCAATTTCTAAACAAATTTTGAGCCAAAATTTTGACCTAAAAGTTTGAACGTTTATACTCACCTTAAGATTCTTATGCTCTGTCCAACAGAAATATATATCAGTTCTTTAAACACTAGTCCTTTTGTGTTTAGAATGCACGTAGAACTTTATGCGACGTTTACGTTATAAAAGACCCAGTAGGTCCAAGTTTCGTCTCCCAATAGCCTACACCACATCATTCACTCATATACAGCATGTATCTACAATATGTAATGAAACACATGCTGTATGAGGCACAGTCAATATAGCTATAGTGGCTATAGCCACTGTAGTTTAATGACGGTACCAAAGACACGCTACACAAATACATATAAAAAAGTACAATTAACATTACATTATGCGGTAGCTGACACCATGCGATATTGTCTGGAATTTTATGGTGTATTATACAATATGCCATTATTGATACTACAGTAGCTATGTATACCGCCTATAATGCATCATTCACAGAGAAGTGCATGCACAAATTGCCCACCGTAAGCTATTGCAGCGACCAGGTTGTAAAAAAATAATATTGTCATTGCATTACGTTATTGCAAACATAGGGCAATCAACAACACAAGCTAATATATTGCTGCTGCAATAATATTGGCTTTTATTGCACCCTCAATAGCACGAGTAAAAATATTGAAGCTACAATATTGGCTTGTGTTGGACAACCGCAGAATGATCGAGTTTTATAGCTGCGGCAACAGCAACTAGTTGATATTGTGGCAACTATAGAATGTCCTTTGAGTTTGATATTTTTGGCCCGCTCTCGTTTGATATTGACCCCTGCAGTTTGATATTTGTACCCCCTACAGTTTTATATTGGTGCCCCCTGCAGTTTGTTATTGGTTCCCCCTCCATTTTTATATATGTGCCCCTTCCAGTTTAATATTGGTGCGCCCTCCAGTTTGATCCAGTCCAAACTGGAGGGGGCACCAATATCAAACTGGAGGAGGAACTAATATCAAACTGGAAGGGGCACTAATATCAAACTGGAAGGGGCACTAATATCAAGCTGGATGTGACACAATGTGAAACTGGAGAGGCAGCAATATCAAATTGGAGGGGGCAACAATATCGGACTGAAGGGGGCATCAATATCAAACTGGAGGGGACACCAATACCAAAATGGAGGGGGCGCCAATACCAAACTGGAGAGAGACAACAATATCAAACTTTGAAGGAGACCAATATCAAATTGGAGGGGGCAATATTAAACTGGAGGGGCACCAATATCAAAATGGAGGGGTGCAGCAATATCAAACTGGAGGAGGCACCAATATCAAACTAGAAGGTGCACCGATATCATACTGCAGGGTGTTGATATCAAACGAGAGGGGCCACCAATATCAAACTCAGCGAGCATTATATTGTTGCTGCAATATCAACCGCTAAGCGGTAATAACTTGACCGTTCTGCGGTTGGTTGTGCAACACAAACCAATATTATTGTAGTGGCAATATTTTTGCTCCTGCTATTGATTGCGCTATTTTTGCGATAACATAATGCCATCACAATTATTATTTTCTTACAACTTCGACGTTGCAGTAGTTTACGGTGTGCAATACGTGCACGTATTTCTCCGTGAATGATGCATAAGTACTATCACAAACACTGTGGTGTCAATGACGCCATGTCATGCATATTAGCAGAGGCGCCCGTGATAAACAATCACATTCTGGTCCTTCATAATGGAAATGCCGCATTAAGCTTACTGGATAATAAAACGTGTGTGGTTCCACGTGTGTCAAGTTAACGTCGATTGAGCTTACGCTCCTGGTAACAGTTCACTATTGAATACATGAAAAATGGAGCACATACGTAGATGAAATGAAACGAGACACACACAATACTTTGTGTCCTAAAACCGTCGTCTTATAAGGTATTTTTCCTTTGCTGAGAATCAAAATAATCTCTTTATATATGTTATACTCTATGAAGTTGGCAACAACGATATGAAAACCAGTAATGTCTCCTACTATCATTAATCTTTAAATATTAAATAGTATATAGTACAGTTGCAAAAACTCTCATCACAACAAAACCTAAAAGTGGTTCCTCCACTTTTTCTCATTCGGGTGGCTGTATTGTTTTAATTTTTAGCAACCAATATCTTCGTAGTCTGGTTCTTTTGCGCTTTATCTATATGTTCAATGTGTTCCGACAACAATGCAAAGACAATATGCATACAGACTATTATCTATTATATGTATATATACAAAAATATATAAATAGTTATATTACTGTATAGCCTATCTGAACAACATAATCGACAAGAAATATCCATCAATAACTTATTCACTGTCAACAGTGTCAAAACATGTATTTTTATCCTGTGGCCATAGTATGCTTTTGTTTGAGTAAAGGTAGAAAGTTTATCCAACTTCAGTCGCAAGTTTTTGAGTGACGTCAACCTGAAAGCAGTGTACGAATAAATGGTTCGAGGCGCAACTAACTGTATTAGGAACGGGATGGTGCAGTATTAAGCAGTATTAAGCCATTTGCTTTGACTGACCTACATTTAATGATATTATGATATTGATAAAGTCTTCATTATTCAGTAGGCTGAAATAAGACACAAATATGCCCCAAATGTTTCATATGAATTTAACAGAGTCATTTTTGAGACAGCTGTATTTTTGTGGGAAATAGCTGCTATATTTGTGGTGTGATAAAGGCCAAATATATAATACGCCGCAAAACAGCTCAGCTGTGCTAAAGTTGAACTTTCAAGTGTTGCAGATGATTTTGGCACTAACTTTCAAAAACGGTTTTTAGTTTCTTAAGCGTAAACAAATTTAATTATGAAATTCGGCTCAAAGTAATCCTCGTTTGAAATTTGAACGCCTAGAGACATTGAGTTTTGTATTTATTAAAAGAAATATGTCACAGTGTAACAGGACCGTTCCGGTCGGTTACGCGTGTTAACATTAAAATTTCAAGCTGTAACGTTCTGTGAGCGGCCTTTTTTAAAAGGCTGGAATATTTTTATCAGAAATCTGGTATAGATTAGGCTAGACTCAACGGAGTAAACTCTATAATCGCACGTTTGCATGCTGCCGTGGTCGAGTGCATAACCTAATTTTGATTATTAATAATGGTTGTTAATTTCGATTAATACTTGTCGCTCATGTACGTACACTATGTTTCGCAGTTGCATGTTTCATTTAGTGGTGTGTATGTCGTTATTCGGATTTTAGCTTGAATCATGTAAACTGGGTCCATGTAAAATTGTGTGGGTTTCGGTTTGATAGGAGCATCAATGGAGGAACCTGAGAACGGAAGAAGACGTTAGAGCTATAAATCAAAGTGCTGAGTGGTTAACGAAAATTTAGTGAAGACATTTGGAACTCGACCAGTGGCCCCATGTGATTGAAACTTCAGAATCACTACCGCCCGGGCATAAAAGGCCATCGACCGTTCACTAACCAGTGAACTGCGAACGTTTAGAAGTTGGGCGGGTAGTAACCAAAATTTAAAGTATCAACTCCACCCAGGTTGAACAACACATAGAGTAGTGGTCACCAGAGAAACCGACAACGTGTTGAAAATTATGAAATTACGAAAACAGACGTTTCAGAGTACTAGTAAGTGACGGGTGTTGAGTTCGTTCATTGACCCGTAACCGTCTAACGGTTAACATTTCGGGCATACGCCCTTAGTTCTTTCGACACAGCGATCCATGGGCTTGCTAATGGCAAAATCGAGCAAAATAGTCGACCTTCCAAGGGGTTGTAGCCCACAAGTTCGAGAGAAAATACGCTCAAACAGCCGTTACTTGCGCTAAGTTTGGCTGTTGGTAGTATTTTTGAGTAAGCATATTTTCTATATAGCTACGTATTCTAGTTATATCTGGTTTTGATATGTTCGGATATCCCTCATCTCTTTCATGAACAAATCCTCCTGTGTTCTCATCTTTCTGTGAGACCTACAGTAGGATTTGTTCATGAAGGATGAGGAATATCCGAAAACACTATAAAACCAGATATAACTAAATCATAAAAATATGCTTACCTACCAACAGCCGAACTTAGCGTGACATGAGCGTATTTCTCTCGAACTCTGGCTCAACCCTTGAAGATCAACTATTTTGCTCGAATTTGCCGATTTGAGCCCATAGTACTGTGGAAAGAACTAAGGGCATATGCCCAAAATGTTAAGATTTGGTCAAATGGAACGAACTCAACACCGTCACTACAGTACTCTGAAAACGTCTGTTTTCGTAATTTCATAATTTTCAACACGGTTGTGCGGTTCTCATCGCACTACTGTATGTGTTGTTTTCAACCTGATAAAGTTGATATTTAATTTTTGGTTTTACTTACCGCCCAGAGCTTAGACATTTTCGGCAAGTTCACTGGTTAGTGAACGGTAGATCAGCTTTTATGCCCCGGGCGGTATTGATTCTGGAAGTTTGGCAGCATGGGGTCATCCAAAATTCCAAATGTCTTACCGTAATTTTTCGTTAACCACTCGGCATTGGGGTAGGCTCTAGTTCGTCTTCTTTCGTTCTCAGGTTCCTCGGGTGAATAATGCTCCTATGCAAACCGAAAATTCCACACGAGATTTCAAAGGCCAGTTTTTACATCATTGCGACCTAAAATCCGAATAACAACATACACACCACTAAATAGGAAAAAATTAGTCCAACTGGAACATCAGTGTATTACATGACGACAATTATTTAATCGAAATTAACAACCATTATTAATAATCAAAATTAGGTTATGCATTCGACCACCGGCACATGCAAACCGTTACTCCGTTGGGTCTCACTGTATTGCCCAGATTTCTCAATAAAAATATTTTCAGCCTTTTCAAAAAAGGGGCCGCTCGCAAAATTACAGCTAAAATTTTAATGTTAACACGCGTGAACACTGTACACCTGTGACATATTTCTTTCA
>JASANE010009476.1:0-19127 GCA_030248225.1 Trileptium ribeirensis | reverse complement strand
TGGTGTTGGGATGAGAATGAACAGATGGACTCAATGGAGGTAAATATAGTTTAGGAGGAGGCTGCATTCCTATAGGGGAAGGGTCATCCCACCTGCTTATCCCTATGGACACATAAGGTATAGATGCATGTTCACACAAATTTACACAGCGCATATTTACTTTCATTTTGATACATACGTAGTAAGTTACCTTTTATGATTTGAATAGCAGAGAAAAAGATCAAACTGTGAGAAGATATTATTAAAGGAATTTATTTATAATATAGCCGCTGTTGGCAACATTATGTTGCATCATCAGGCAATAACCTATTTTCACTTAAACACGGTGACGGCACAGTTAACTTAGCAGCTTAACACTCGTGAAGCATTGTCCTAGTATAATATATGCATCATATAATGCAAAACCATATATACTGAAAAAGCCAGATTTTCATGCTTCGGGTCCGCTCGGCTCTGCCTGAACCATTTCCGGCTCGCCTTGCCTCGGTTTTTTCGATAAAAATCCAGGCTCGGGTCTTGTTTAATATAGGAGCAAAAATAATTGACATTAATACACATAATGTATTATAACAATAATAGATGAAACAACGTTAGATTACAACCATACATGCTGAAGCAGGGGTTCAGGAGGCTACCCCACGTGAGAACTCTGACCCCCTTATCCCCGAAGCCCTGATGTACCCCCTTAGAATATCACCCCACCCGCCTGGTACACCGCAACACGCTGCCGATGGGCCTATACACTCCCCCCAAAGACGACTTCTTTCCCGCGGACCATGGCTACCGCATGAGTCCTCGGGACGTCAGCATGTGCGGTTATAACCATACGTGCTTACAGGAAGACAGAGAGTGGATTTTATCATCTGAGCATCGCACATCTCTCGGGGCTTCGTCCGTCCCCTGTCCCTGAAAGTAGCCTGGCTGATCCCCGCCTGACGCTCTGCACCCCGCCCCCAACGTATGAAAACGCGCGGGCACTTTTGGCAGAAATGGTTAAAATTGGGCAAAAATGCTCAAAAAGTGGGCGAAATTGGGAGGTGTTCGGGGCAAAAGTTGGGCAAAATTGGTAAAATGATTGCCAAAAAACTTTAAAATTTGAGTTACAAAAATTTTGTAATTTTATCCTCTGACGACCGCTTTCTTACCCCGTAACACCCTCTATCCCTCAAGGGGTTTGAAAAAGTGGTTCGAAAACCTGTAGGTCTGAACTTAGTAGTTCAAAAACCTGGGTGGGTATAAGTCGGTGAGTCGAAAACCAAGAAGTTGGATGTGTTAATCGAAGATTATAATTGGGCTGGGTTATCTTTTCGACCCGCTTATTGGGTTGGAAACCTGGAGAGGAAGTGGTAAGGACATAAATGACCGGGATGTGCCGGGGGCAATAGTATCGGAGCTGAAAAGTGTCACACAATTCAGTAGTGTCTACTATCATCGACCCTTGGTTCTGGTAAATTTATCAATGACTTTGCAGCGTGCACGGCCCCATACTTTTTCAGTCAAATATCTGCGCGCTATTTCCGTGTTGAAATTTGTGTTCAGTGTACAAAATTGCAATTTAGACACCCACAGAACTATATAATTAATTTAATAAGTTAATAATTATACAACAATATCGTCAAGAACAATAAACTAGTGTTAAATGGTAAATCGCCGCTTGTTCTAATAGATTGTCAATGACTCTGCAGAATGCACGGTCCCATACCTTTTCAGAAAAATATCGTTACGGACAATAGGCTATTGTTAAATGTTACATCATCGCTTTTTTGGTATGGAATACAAATACGTAGCCCTATACAAATGCAAACAGTATCATCATTGTTTTGCTATAAACAAAATGTAGTCATACATTAAGTGAAGTGTCGTATCATGGTTTCATGTTCTTCAAAATGCGTTAACTTTTAAATTTCAGGAATGTTTGACGTTAAATAATTGCACAGAGGGGGATTATAATTATGATTTTTATGATATAACTGATCAATGATACCATTTTGATTTTTGGCTACGACTTGGTGCTGAAAGATATGCTTTCGGTACTATCCGACTAAGCTTTCTGCTCGTATGGTAAAACATACTAGAAAACTTGCGGTACTCCACGGAATCGAAAATTTTTCAAAATTTAATAAATTTCCGAAAATTATGCCGATTATGGTCAGGGTGTGATCAAAAATGATAAAATTTTAGTCTGTATGACCATTCTTGAACGAACGATGGTTGGAAAATGTTAAGATTTGTAGGTCATTGGCTTTTAGTAATATTTTATGAATTAACATTTTGCTTATTTGTTTGCATAACTTAGCCACTGTTGCACATAAACATTAATTCTAGAATTATATGTTTCCCTTCGCCGAGCGAATGAAAAAATCTATTGATGTAAGTCAGGCTCATATCTTAGATTGTAGCCGTTATGAAGCTGAAGCTTCTACAATGCCTGTGCTCAGATTTCTGCTTATTAGTATATATAAATATTCTCAACAACCGTTGGTAGTAGAGCCTTGTATCATTTAATGTCACCCAGCTATCGCAAATAATTGTCTACGTAGCTTTTAACCGTCGTATCTCAGCACCGGATGGTCGGATTGGTGGCACTTACAGCTCAAAATGTGTCACTTACATCTCAAAATGTTCAAACGATAGTGGATAAATATATGAATTTGTTAATCTGCACATCGTCTTATTTCTACTGTTAAATGATCTTTTTTGTAAATTATACGTAATGTAAACTTATTACAATATTATTTGCATTATGAACCAATTTTACTGTAGTGATTTTTAATACAATGCTACTTCGGTTCTCATGCACATGATCATACATTTGACCGCATGGGCTTTCGTTCGTGAACGATAACTGCAGAATCATCATTAAAAATTGAAACCAGTTTACAATTAGACTCAGAATTTTCGGTAATACTTGTACGGAATTGCAGGTAGGATAAAATCTCTAGTTTATGTTATCATGGGAAACCTGAGACCTTGTCTATTGTCATTTTTAACATATTTTCTAGAGGGCCTGATATTTTAGTTTTGTGACAAATTTGGTTCAACATTTCAACGAATTTGAATTCTTTTCGTTTGACACACATCGTCACATCTGATGGCAAATTTATGTTCATATTACCTTAAAGTTATCTGATAGTTCTAGGGCTTTCCACAGAAATTCATCAACAAATTATATGCATCGCTGAAACCATGCCCTCAAATCTGTAATAATTGGCCTGCAGATCACAGAGTAATTCTAAAGTTCTAGGTTTAGTCATGGTTTCGAAAAGTAAGGATTTTGAATATTTTTGATATACTGGACCAGTCTCCAGGACTTAAATACAAATGGTGTGGAGCACTGATCTGGCATTTGTTATTCTTTAACCGGAATCATAAATCATAATAAGTTAAGCCTAAGCAGCTAAGCTAGATTTTCATCAATTATTCCTGCTGTAAATTACACATAATTAAGCTAAAGTGATCAATAGGTAGAAAGTTGCTTGGTGCTAATTTTTCCAGCAAATGACTGACAACGCACGTATAGTTTTGACATTATTGTATTCAATTATTCAATTCAAGCTTTATCATTCAATCAGACGATATTTAGAGAAATATGCGTGCTATTTACAAGCAATAAATTAGTTACCACAAAAATAATTTGTTTTTGCTGAAGATGGTGTTCGATCATAAAATAACCACAGTGCAAATAGCCATAGGCTCCAAAAGCCGTAATAGAAGTGATTTATGTATTTTTGTAAGAATATATAGTAAAACAGACCAGGTTTTATTGAAGCCTTAGAACCAAGGTCATTAGAGCAAGTAAAGCCATTGGTGCTTATGGGAAGACAAGGTATTTCATGGCTTTAGTCATATAATTTTATCTTTAAGTACTCGTTTTGCGGTACGCTTTACTCATGCCAAAGTAGTTTGGATTTCGTGAGTTGGCAACGATTTGTATTACAGGTTGAGTGTACGAAATGCATGTAGTTACCTATAGCATTACAAAAGTCTGATACGGTCCGCTTTCTTCCTATATATAATGACTAAAGCTGTTAATTGGCTATTGACTAACTAACGACGCCTGTACCTGAGCAGCCGTTGTTTCCAACGATCATAAATAGCCAAACCATCTAATTTCTAAAAATTCAGATTATCGAAAAATACCATAATTTCATCTTTTTCGAAAGGGGGTAGGTAGTATAGAGATATAATAGAGTAGTATAATAGAGATATAATAAAGTAGTATATAATACAGGGTAGGTGTATACAGCGTCACGTATGGCATCAGCTTGGTAATTGGTAACCAAGTGACGTTTATGAACCCAATTATCGGTTGATTCACTTTTTGGTGCTATAGAAAATACATATTATTCGATTTCTAACATCCGGAGGTCTCAGCAAACAGTCGTAATTTTCCATGCTTTTATATTTGCTAAAGCATAGAAAATTGTATGGTATGACGTATTCGAAACGCAAAATTTATCCCTAAAAGTGCCTTCACAGCTGTAAATGAAAACACTTTACATTTTATTTGACTATAACCTATGTAATTAGTGCTACCAAGAATGCATAAAAGAAGTGTATGATGCCTCCCTGCACTATAATGTAAACGCGTGCTACATCATACCGTGTTTTGGGCCTGACCCCTGTGTTTCTGGTGGTCATCATCCACATACGCTCCCCCTCAATTTTTTACTCGAATTTAGTGAACTACAGGCTCTAAAACTGGGAGTCTGTGTGTGATGACTCACCACCCAAAAGGAATAAGGGTTAGGCCGAAACCGCCCGTGTCATCAAACATGGCTTAATATGTAAGTGCTGGGAAGTGACATAAGCCTCCCTAATGCAATCATGGTACTATATATAGTATAAAAAGGGAACAAGGAATTTATAGGAATTTTTTAACATTTAAACTATCCTACCTACTATCGTTCAAACAGCTCAAAATTTGAGCCCAAATTTTGATCCAAATTTTACAAATGAACTTTGTAATGGAAATGTATGACAATTCGTAATGCTTTAAATTTTTTGTGCTTATTTGTTAAATTTTGCGTTCAAAATTTCTCAAAATATATTTGTCCCTGCTTAGATAAAAGGTACAAGCACATATTTTTGTTGTGTTGTTGTTTTTTTTGTTTTGTGTTTTTTTTTTTTGGTGTGTGGTGTTGGGTGTTTCTGGTTTGTGTTTTTTTTCATGCTGACGGTCGGTCATGCCAGGGGGGTAGAGGCCCCCACGGGGGGGGGGCGTGGGTCGCGGCCATCTCAGGGGGGTAACCCCCCCTGGCCGGCCAAATTTGTCTAGGGGGGTCGGTCTCGTGAGGACCTTTTTTTTTGATCGTCAGATGTATATTTTTCACCTACGTGTTCAGTTTGTCTACATGCACCGCAAGAAAGCCGAAGGCGCACATTGAGCACGTTTTTTTCACCGTATTTGTTGATCTACAGTAATTCTTTCAGTTATTTTAATCTATCTCTGCCAAAACTGGTGCCGATTCGGTCCCAGAACGCTCGTTAGGACAATCAAAGACACTTGTTGATTTAGCTGTCTCTGTTAGAAAATTTTTTGGTTGAAAGTTGTCTTCCCCGGTATATTTCAAACTATTATTTGTATATACATGCCTGTTTCAGAGCTGAAACATCATGCTAGATTAGCAACAGAATTCAGAATATGTTCCAGCACGAATAACCTTCATTAAAAGAAAGCAAAGTAGTTTTTTTTAAAATTGGCAATAGATATTCATAACATGAAAACAGCGCGGTAGCTTTTTGAACAGTTATTTGTGAAATATGCATTGAGTGAACGCAGTGTCTACCGTAACAGAGTGTACTGTGTTGGGCTTGAGATATTCGCAGATTCGTTTTTAACGTTTTTAACGTTTAATATAAGCGGTTAATATAAGAAATGCAAAAGCCAAATTGATCATAGTTTATGATCGAAAAAATACTGAAACCATATGAGTTGACGGGCTTTCTTATGCCACATGTACCCATAATGTATTTAATCCTATTATCATTTATTTGGTTATAAACGCTCCAGAACATTTAACAAACATTGCTGAACATTTTGTTAAACCACATCTTGTGCATTTTCCACCAAATACTTGGTAATAGGATTAAATTTTTTAAACGAAATTAGCAGTGACGAAGGTTAGCAATAAAGATCAATAGATCGTGAGAAATCATTGCTCGAGATCAGTGGTTGCTCGCGTATGCTTTGTCTGGCTGAACAGAGAATATCAAACTAATTAGTAATGTCATGTTTCAATGTCGTATGCCAGGTCTTGGCGCAGCCCAGCGTGCAACTATTTAAATATTAGAGTGCCGTTCACAACATAAATTATTGGTAATAGTTTCCGGTGGTAAAAACGAACCCGCTGAAGCAGTTAAACAAAGCATCTCTGTACATGTAATAATTTGTATTGTAATTGTAAATTATTTGAGCAATCACTGATCTCTCAAATAGGAAATCTCTCAAATTCAGAAATAAATGAAATGACAACTAAGTAAAAATTGAGCAATTTCATGTGGTATGGGTCTGTGGCATAAGAAAGCTCGCCCGTGGCTTTTGTCTGCTGAGCTATCGGGTGCGACTCCTACGGCGATGGAGCGTTCCAGTGCTATTTTAGTTCTGAGCTCGTGGTTAATCCACCGTGGACCATAGCAGACATTCAATGTCTAAATCTAGTTAGTATATAAATAAGTATTTCGGTTAACTTTTATTTCAGGGAATGACGTCTTTCAACAAAAAGCTTTCCACAAATTTACAGCTGCATATGCACCACTAGCAACAAGCAGGCACAATTTGCGCAAGTTCTGTGCTGGGCACCCGGGGGGGTGCTGCGCTGTGCACCCCCAGGGGAGTAACCCCCCCTGGACTTTTCGGCCTCAGGGGGGGGTCCGGACCTCAGGGGGGTTACCACCCTACCCCCCTGCCGGCATGTATGTACAAGCATAAACAGTATTCATACGTTGAAATTGCACAAAATGAGAAACATTTCAATATTTGGAGCAAAATCTTAGAACGTGTGAACGCGTCATAAGTTTTTTAATTAATACTTTGATTGTTAAATGTTTACAAACATATAAATATATGTGACTTATACGCATAATATATAGTCGAGTGTGCAATATAGTATAGTTATTATTTGTTTAGAGTGATGTAATTTCTGCAATCGGCAACTTTCCAAATTCTTAATCCAGATCTGGCAACCTTTCAAATTCCGAACACATATCTGGCAACTTTCCAAATTCGTTCATCATGAAGCAACCTCACTGCAAGGTTGTACATAGCTTTTGCTTCAAATCGGTTATCCGAGACAAATCTAAAATGTTTGCAGGTCCAGTGCTCTAATGGCGTACCCAAAGGGAAGGCGGGCGGTTCCGCTCTTAGCTTTGAGTTTTTGGCTTCCGGTTGTGCTCTTGGTACGAAGATTTTTATTAAAGCGAAACATTTTTACAGCCTCCTCTTAGCATAATATTTTACCGGGTACCTCTACCTTACCAAAATTCTGGATGCGCAACAGCATTGTTCCAAAAAGAATTTTGTACAGCGAGCATAAGACAAACATGTAATCGCTAGATACTAAGCTTAGGATGCCATATATGGTACAAACATGAGCACGTAAAACTATCAAATGTTTTTACTATTCAAGTTCTAAACTTACGCCTGGATGTTTAAACAAATGCCGCATTTCTAATCGTACCAGGTCTTTTTCAAGCTGCATAAACAACATTAACAGAAATTTCGACTGAATAAATGTGAATAAATCTTAAAGAAAAATTCGGTTTAGTCTTATAACCAAACGCCAACATAAAACTACATCCGTAACATTGTGAAAGCCTGAGAAATAATAGTTAAACCCAAATACACACCGTCAACAGAAAATGTACTTAATTATCAAATTATATTTAGGTACGCTGGGCACATAACGGTTAGAACTAAATTACGCCACACAAATTTAAGGCTAAGCATTATATCGAACAAATGTAATGGATTTAGGGAAAACTAAATAGTACCAATAGCTTACGAGTTAAGAAATAGGTTTTGTGTGTACTGTGCATTTATACATACTGTACATTTATATATGTATATATATACATTTATATATATGCATTTATATATATGCATTTATATATATTATACATTTATATATATTATACATTTATATATATATATATGAACAATGGTTGAAAAAGTGCAAAAGGCTGCAGAAGTGGCCAACGCCTGTTTAAAATGACGTCTTTCGGGTTTTCAAAAAGTGTCTTATGAACTAAGGCTGCAAAAGTTGAATATTTGCGGCCTATAAGAAGAATGTATGATAAAGATTTAATATATATAATTTGTTATATTTAATATACGTAATATATGTAATTTAACATATGCTTGCAAAATTCTAATTGGACTGGTTGGCTTACGTTCTAAATGATGTCTTTCACCTTTTGCCTAATTTAAATACGCGTGGGAATCCGTTAAAACTCAAAGTACTTCGTTGTAGGTGAGTCTTTACTGTGAGTTGTACCAATGTGGAATGAACTACGAGCTTATGCAGTGATGGCTAGAGATTTAGCAGTGTTTTAGATTAATATTCCCCTTCAAGCTTTGCAAGGGCCGCTGAGGATGTCGGAAGATTGGCCCTTCGCGGTTCAACCTATTTATTAGTTCGGATGAGTCTTATTTTCTATTATAATTGATTTAAAGAGTGAAATATATTGTGTTTAAATGTATTCTGTTTATTTATGTTGTGTTGTTAGGTGAATAAATAAACTAATAATACGTTAACAACTTCAACACCAGCTGAATTTTAGTATTAAAAGATGTATTCTGTTTTTAACTGTCTTGTATATATTTTGTTCAAATTTGTTTCGACTTCTTTTTGCGAAATGAAGTAACACGCTAAATGGCGATTTGCTATATCGTATCGGATGAAATTTAATAAATTTAAATCCTGATATAAGCAAATTGTAACGCAAATTCCTTATTCGTTAATAATCAATATAAAAGCTGCAATAATATTATACAAAATAGGTATTTCTGGAATTTATTTCCCGTGCAGACGTTAAAGCTTAAGTTGCTTACGCTAGGCTGCTACACAAAACACAAAACATAATACATTTGTTATTATTATGTGAAACAGCAAAGTAACCAAGATTTGTCAATGTAATCGGCCAAAATTGTCTAAATAAACACCATGCAAGTCTGCAAAAGAGATAAACGATTTAACACATTTTGCATAAAACTGAATTTTAGTCAGTATATTAGCTCTGACTTGACTATTGAGTGTTGAAGCAGAAAGTATGCAAGCACAAACCACAAACCCGTTGTGCCTGAAAGAAGCTATATGGGAGCAGATGATACTTATGGAGCCTGGCGTGGTTCGAAAAATCTGGCGAAGTGTGCGTTTTCGACTGGAAAAAAAGCATCGAAGTTAGTGTGTTATTCATCAAAAACCGAAATTATACATGAGAGTACGTGTATAGCAAACCGCTTTTAAATATGTTTATGATTTGGCATGTTGGGGAGCTACTTATGGTAAACTTTGTAGTTTACTAAGTGCAACAAAAGCACTTATATTTGTTCAGAAATTATGTCGAACATATCGATATATAACGATGTTTCTGTTACTTTCATTTACGAATCCGATTAAGGTGCGTAAACCAGGGTTGTTTTTGTCAAGTCATTCAAGGGTTTATAAATAAGTTACAGAGAACAAACGACGATTTTCGTTTACGTACACGGCCACGGTTTGAGAACCTTGAACACATAGGTGCTATTTCCGATCACAGCATGTTGTACAAATCAGCTCGCAATTTAATTACCGCTTTCCGTCAAAACGTGTTTCATAATTCCGTTTCTTGATCGCACACTTTTATACACCCATATATAACTACAGCTCTACGATTCATCATATCATTTGATGAAAGCAGATATTACAAAAATACGGGTAAGGCACACCAAGGTTCAACTCATGCGCTTACACACAAAGCACCTGCTCGTGTTCACTAAACTTTGGGCACCGAAGATACATTTGCGAATGCGAGTTTTGTACAATTTTCTTAAAAAATAGCGGTGGTGCACGCCCCTAAACTGAACTCACGCATTACTGTGATTAAAATTTTCAGCCTTCAGTTAGATTCGACACACATAAAATGCTATTTCGTTTAAAACAACCGGCGAAACAACAACATTCGCAAACATTACTAGAATAATCAGTAAACTGTGGCTATAGTCGCATTTGCAAACAATAGTTATTACCTGATTTAAAAGTTGTTGATCTTCAGCAAGTGCAACTACCGGATGCTGACGCCGAAATCGTACGTTTTTCTTGGCTGTATTATGGCGTACTAATAAATCGTCCATTATAAATAATATATCATTATAATAACTGTCATTTACTCTTCGAAATTCTTTGGGATTTACCAAAATAAATTATCTAACTTTTAACTGTTTCATTTCTAATGTCGTTTTCCGCCAATGTTGTTTTAAGGTGTTATAGTTGGCAATGTGTTTAATTCTTCAGTGACACTTAATACATTTTACAAAATGCTTCTGTGATTTCAAATATTTTTAACTCAATAAGGTTTAAAAATATATATAAAGTTTATAATATTTACATGTGCAAAATTTTTTGAAAAATGTAAACTGAAACCTGAATAAAACATTTTTATATTTAGCTTACATGTATGATTTCGAGAACTAGTCAGCAAGTAATTTGAATGTCAATAAATACGAAACAACTTATTTTCATGTTTTGGTACTAGCCGTTTTGATTAAAACTGATGACGTCATGGGTTGTCAAAATATTCATGCAATAGCTGCAAGAAAATCTGTTAAACCAATAGTTTTATGGTTGATGGTGGTTTTACACAACTTTATGGGAGCCAAATTATAAATTCATTCTTTCTTACAAAAAATGTGAAATTTTTATCCTTAGCGATTTACACCTATTCCAAAATTACATATATACATTTAGGTGAAGGACCTGTGCAAGTTCTGTGGGACAAAAATTTTTACAGCTAAAAGTTTGTTCAACGTACAAATAATAAAATACATGGATTGCCTAAAATCTTAGAAATAACGAGAAACTAGAATGTCAGGTTGTGAATTGAGTAAAACATCAAGCGGCTTTAAAACTACCGCAAATCTTTTCACTCGTTAACTTGGTGATGCAACCCATGGCTGTGGTTTTAACAGCAATATTAAAATTTTAATGCATATTTAGCGAAGCTTATCGTACTGCGTTTAAAAGGATAATGAAATGACACTGCTTTCTATGGCAAAAACCCATTACAGAGGTTCGCTGTTTAGTTTGGCGGACAGACACGCGGCTGAGGATATATTTCGTTAACAAGTATTTTTATGCAGCGTTTACATTATAAAGTACACATCATGTGGAAATATTATCTGCCAATAGCCTGAGGAACGCTAGCCAACCCATGGCATACAATGCGTACTTACACTATATAATAAAAGTACGATGTATGATGGATCGCCAGAATAACTACGGTGTTTAAGTTAACTTACAATATTTGCTAATGGTGTCAAGGACACTATACACAAACACATTAAGCATCATTTACCTTAAGATGTGTCGGCAGGGCAGATTTTGTCACAGTCTGCCGCGGGTCTAAATTCATGCTTCGCTAGCCGCGATTAGCCAGTGTGACATTTTTGGGCCGAGCCAGACGCTACAAATATATTAGCTTATAGTAAAACGCGGCTTATAAATTGTCACAATTGCCGGTATCAGCTCTAAAAGCCAGAAATATTTGACGACAATGAAAAATAGCAAAAAAATGGAAAATGATGACACATATGGTCATATATTCGTAAAAATCCTTCCAGTTGCAATAATATATTTACCATGTATGAAGGAGCGCGTTTTACATAGCTACTAGGTTGGCTTCTAAAAGGCGCTTTAACAAAAATTTTGAAGATAGCGATATTCACATATTTATTGTAAATGTATTTATGCGTGTTGATTTAATTACTACTAATCTTGCCTTTTTTGGATTGTAGAGCTAAATATTTCCCTGTAACACAATCTGCTAAACTGAGTGTAATAAATATTTTTTCAATAGTCTGTCCCGGCTATCAAATCCTGAGACATAGCCACTCCCGGCTCGTACAAACGTACTAGCATAGCTTAACTATTTATTTTATTTATGGAGGGCCGGATGTGGCTGTGCCTTTTTGTCACTAGCCGGAATTGGCACTATGACAGAATCCGGCCTTAGGTGCCCACATCTTAAGGTAAATGATGCATTACATAAGGAATGCAAATAACAGCATAGTTTATCTCACGCTGTACAACCTTTCCAAAAACCTTTTGCTGTAATCTATACCATAAAGTTACAGACTTTACACTAGCTGTCTATAATCTTAACATGCCATCATTGACACAGTAGTGTCGAAGATATCTAGTAATGACTAGTGGTAGAGCCATTCAGACTAGGACGAACTTCGACATGTTGGTTTTTATGACGTAAACGTCGCGTTAGTGACATGTACCAAGTAAGAGTTCATATAAACCAGCCACCCTCACAGCGTAAACGTTCACCGCAGACAAAGTATGCATAGTGATTGCAGTGTAGTTACAATGCAACTTAAATCAATATTTATACGTTGTATTAAATAATCTCGTTTAATTTTCATCTTGGACTAGGTAGAGGCGTTGCCAAGTAGACAAAAACGTTACCAAAGCAGATTTCATCTTCATTGAATGTCTGATATTGTTTACTGCTACCCGTCAAACGGCGCCCCTCTTTTAGCTGGAATGCATATAATATGCAACTCTTGGTCTAAATTAGCGACACTAAGTCTGATCTTATACTTTTACCCATAGACACTATCTCTGAGTAGCGTTTTAATATTGGCAACAGTTGTATGACGCAATATCAGGGATAACTTCAGCTGCAAAACTTCTTTACTTCGTTACATAAGCGAAACAAAAGACGAAATTTGCTCTACGTGTCATATGTTCGCAGTAAGTAAATAGTTTCCATCTTTTGACACATAAATGCATTAAAGTATAATTTCTAACTGAGCAGAAGTTAAACTATGTTTTTTACGCAATACACACATTTCGTGTTGTGTGCCTTGCCAAAAATGGGGTGTATAGATCATTATTTTTGCCATTTATATATTTCATAAAAATCACTATATACCATGATGCTACAACCTGGAACACTAGTCATACAGACCTTGCTTTTATACAACCAGAGGGTACTTCAAGTAATACCTCTATCCCTCAGATCGAAGACAATAACCTTAAAAATGGCAATGTGACATACATATTAGTTATATCAAGTGGCAGAAGTAAAATAGCGTCGCGACTATATACCATGATGCTACAACCTGTCTTCAATTTTGTTCTAGGAACACTAGTCATACAGACCTTGCTTTTATACAACGGGGGGGGGGCGGAGGAAGACTACATGCTAAACCTCTCATTGTCTCGCTGCTTTTATAAACGGAGGGTACTTCATATAATACCTCTATTCCTCAGATCGAAGTCAACAATCTTAAAAATGGCAGTGTGACATACATATTAGTTATATCAAGTGGCAGAAGTAAAATAGCGTCGCGATAGCAGTGGCATGTCTTCTGCAGAATTTCCGGAAGACCATGTGATTGCCTAGCTACGTCTTCCTACAACTTTGTGACAGTACCGCATTTAAATACATATCAGTAGTACGGTTTGCACATAACCGTGATCAATAACAACAAAAATATCAAAACTTACATGAATACTTTTAACAATGTATTAGTCAGATAATATCCTAAAGTCCTGCATGTGTGTATCGACAAGATCGATATTGCAGATGCATATCGCAATGTGCAATTGCAATGCGTTTTCATGTATACACATTGTGGACACGAGCCAGAAACTGCAAACTACCTTATAATGTCTGAAATTGAAGGAGTAACGTAGGAAATTGTTTATAGAAGAGATTTCGCATGATATGAAAGCTCATAAACACAGTTTGCCACGACTAATAGGCTATTACTAATTCTAAGTATATTAGGCTCGAATTGGACTTGGGCTTTGAGTTCTGAAAAACATAATAGTCTAGTTATGGTTTTGTTCCCAGTGTTATCGTGTAATTATCCAATTACAATATTCTGAGCTACTGATCACTGATTCATTTTGGAAAGTAGTAAAGTAATCTTATGAAGCAACAAGTATATATTAGTATATTTTTAAAAATCTCACTAAACATGGCTTCATGTCAGCTGTTGGAAAATCAAGCACGATTTAATTTATCTAACGTGTGCCGATACTGCCGGATCGGCCGTCTGGATCAATTTTACAAAATATAGATATACTTGGCACTTCATTATAGTTCGATGTATGTATACAGATTTACTTCGGGAACTGGAGTTGGTTAATATTCTATTAACTCTTAACAGCCTTAGAGATACACTAAAGCATGCGCTCATTGTAACCAGTTCAATGGTTGGTTTCATCGGTTATAGTCTGCCTTCTGTCCCATCGTGTTTACAGGAATTTACCTGTGTAGGTGGAATGTGGATAGTTAGGACTGATGCGGTCTGTTGAGACATTAGCCTGATGACAACTTAAATTGATACTATCATACGTCTGTGCATTGTAAATAGGAAATACTGTCGCGAAATCGCAGTAACAGGAATTTTCATGTGCGTCGGTGGAAGTGAAGTTGGACTGGGGGGTGGGATGAGACCTTAGTCTGATGCAACTTAAATTGATCTATCATCGTCTTGCACAAATAGGAAATACTGTCGCGAAATCGCAGTAACAGGAATTTTCATGTGCGTCGGTGGAATGTGAATAGTTAGGACTGATGCGGTCTGGTATGAGACATTAGTCTGATGACAACTTAAATTAATACTATCATACGTCTGTGCATTGTAAATAGGAAATACTGTCGCGAAATCGCAGTAGCAGGAATTTACCTGTGTCGGTGGAATGTGAATAGTTAGGACTGATGCGGTCTGGTATCAGACATTAGTCTGATGACAACTTAAATTGATACTATCATACGTCTTTGCATTGTAAATAGGAAATACTGTCCCGAAATCGCAGGAAAAAATCGATATGATAAAATAAAATAGCTATTACAAGCGTCAAATAGTGCGATTGAAGTAGCAATTAACAATTGTACGCCAAATGTAATGCAAATACTTAATTATTCATCAAATACATTATTTTCAACGAAATATGATACTAAGCTATAGCCTTGGTAAACATTCGATTAGACACACGGCTTGCTTTCATGAATCATAAATAAATGACATCCACAGTCATTTGAATAATTGAAATCAGACGGCGTTCTTTAATTCACACCGAAAATATGGATTTATACGGTCGATAGATTGATAGAAATATGACCAAAAGTTATACATGATGTAAACATGATAGAGTCACTACGGTGTTATTATTTTTGCTTGAATTTCTAACGCACAATCTTTATTATGAGAGCAGGCATATACAAATATATATACAAAAGAGCTTTATCTACAACACTACTATTAATATTAAATGTCGTTTTCTTAAATCATACTATTCGGTATCTTTCGAAGACTCTTTAGAGTTCAGTTGGTGTCTGAATATATTAAAAAATGCGATGTTTTGTACGTTTGATGTCAATCTGGATTGTTTTTAAAGTGCACGTAATATTGTTTTACAAAAAATAATCACATTCGTAAATTATAATTTGTAAATCCTGGAAGAATTGCCTGAAACCTGTTGGAGACAGACCTGGTTCCATACCTCATTGCGGTCTATTAATTAAAATTGTTCGATATATATCAAGTCATACTGTTTAGGGAAAGCACAGTGTCTTTTGTGTCAGTAGAAACGCAGGTATAATGTAAAAGCTTTTTTACGATATTTAATCTTAGTAAGCTCGCGATGCATAAGACGCTTTGATGTAACAGACCCAGTCAGTTGTATAAATAATTTGCTGTCTTACCTAACGTTTTCAAGGATGTAACTAGTAAGATTAAGCAACAGACTTATTGATCAATAGTCTCTGACAATTAATTTACTACGCACAACGCAGCTTTTACCGAAACTAATGCGATTCAGGATTGGTGTAGAAGAACAGTCTCTGGTTCATTTACTAATTTATAATTAGGTTTATTGAAGGATGAAAAACAAGATCAAAACTGAAAACAAGAAAGTCGCGTCGTATTCTTCGTTATCGTTTTCTCGCTCAAATTTTGACCATATGTTTTAGCCACAATTATGATATTTGCATAAATTCCGTCTTGTCATAAACTCGCGTTTATGACAAAGCGTTATATTTGCTTCTTTACTGCCTGACTTAGCTTGCACAATAGATGAAACCGCGCCACCACTAACGAGATTAATAGAAACGTCCCACGTGATTATGACTAATTTATAGCATACAGGTTTCAACGGTATTACCAAGCTAAACGAATAAAACGCTGCTGTTTAAATTATCCTTTAGTGTAGCCTGACGCGTGATGAACACTGCTAATCATTATCGCCAGACCGTGAGTGATTTGAAGCGGGAAATATATAATTTTGAAATCTGAATCGCTTTTAATAAACCATTGCTGTATAATGAATTTGAACCCTGAAAAACCATGACGACGAAATATTCAAAACCAATCCGTGTTCAGATAGGCTTGGCTAATGTGCTCACGCGTGACCGTAGGTTAAACCAAGAGTTTATGGCTACCAGCTGTAGAATAGTAGGTACAACAGTAATGGATCATAGCCTTATGTAGAGTAATCGCTCTAATGCAATACACAGTTTATAATATGAAATAAATAAAAAATAATTTATGCAGGTTAGCTATAAAATATCGGAGTCCAATCGATGATATACTATTTCAAATCGCTATAAGCTACAATTCCATGTGAAATATGGCATCATATAAACCAGCACAGCTTTATACTCTAAAGACTTGTCGACACGATACATAAACTATAATTAGCGTGTTGAATAGTTAGCACACCAATTCTGCTGATATTGCCTTAATATAGTGAGATTACGGTTTGTAGTTAAGTCGAATCTTCCCAACAAATACTTAATACGATCAATGCTTGACAGTTTTCATAATCCTAATTTAAAGACAAAGTTGTTTTGAAGTAGTAGCCAATGCCATTTAGCTAATTGTGTTAGCCTTAGTTACGTTCAATAATCAACAGAAAAGCCTCGTGAGAGCAATGTTAGCACCAGATATGGCGCTTTTAGGGCAGGATGGTCGTGGCAAAAGCAATAAACAGATTATACAATATAACAGACAGTATGACAAGTATATTTTCTTCTTAATGCACTTGTTATTAAGAAGTTGAGCTAATAACTATATTACATCTATTTCGACATATTACAATTCACTTGCCGCATTCTCGTGCTACGAACGTCGGAAATAACGACTCAGAGAACTGTACGGTGCTGCTGATAAAAACGTGTGAATAGTTCTCAAACTATTTCCTAAAATTGCGCTACAACAATAACATATTTTTCCAGGAAAAGAAATATTTTACCCAGCATCTCATATTTTACACAGCATAATTTGTACTTTATCCAAACTTATTTCAGACAATTTTGAATTAGGAGGCAAGGCAAAATGTTTTAGGTATCAGTAGTGTCGCAATGTACAACGTTATTCCACTGGCACGAAGATACGTTTAAAACGATTTTTATTAGGACGAAAATTGGAGCCACACTATTGCTTTCGTATATTGCGGACAAATAGAACAAGTTTTGAATGCCTGGCTTGGCGGCAGGTGCAAATAATGATTTTCCTGAATTACCCAAAGGCTTTGAGATATTACCTGTGTATGCTCTGCATAAAACCACATTCACCAAAATTCAATCACATTCACACCTTCAAACTTGATAAAAATTTCACTGTAAATTTTCAATAGAAAAATATTAAAAATTATCATACTTCAAAATTTGGCCAGTTTATGCTCAAATCTTGAGCAAAAATTTATCTGAGCCAGATTTTTAATGGAAAATGAAATGAAATATCCGTATGACAATGAATATCACGACAAACAAAGTATCACCAAACAGTATCGATCCTTCCGTGTGTAGTTCTCTAATGCGCGATGAAGTTTCGATTAATAAGATTTGAATATGCAAATCACACTGCATGTTTGGCAATTTTTGTAGGTAAGCAATGACGTATACTAAAACTGTGAGCTTACAGCGCTTTTTTCAAACTTTTTCAAATTCAAATTCAAAATTTTATTCAGTTCCTTAGGTACATACGAGACTTTACATTTACTGCAATGTTCTGCTTCTGAAACGCGTTCATACGACTTGTGAATGAGAAATCATTAAGCGTCGTTCGCACAGCATTGTTACTAGCGTTCGCAGAACATTGCCACACATGTTTATAATAAAATAGAAAATTCGCATAAGGAAATGAATAACGTAAGGGCAGAAAGGGGGGTAAGACCTTGCCTCTTACATCTGCCTATATATCAGTATAATATAGTAAATTTAGTCGACAAAACAATTTATAGTGTAATCATGTTAAATATAACAATTTTGGTAAGGAAATCTTTCTTGTAGTTAGCTGCAATTTCCCTTATTCCTCTCCCTTCTAAGCAACAAATTTCTGCTTCCGCATTGATTCACAATTTGGTTGGGTATCAAAAGATGCGATCGGAGCAAAGGAACGGAGAAGAGATTTGCTATTTATAAAGTCGATAGTTGAACTACTGCCTAGTGTTAACAATTTTCAATCTGATTGTATAGCTTTTACAACAATCTTCTGCTGGGACAGTTAAAATTATTGGCTGCTAACATTGTTTTTATATGTAAACTTATAACAATTCACTACCCACTGTTTTACAATTTTGCAACAAACCCATGGCATGCTGTGTATCATGGTTATCCACATTGGGATACACCTTCACAATGTTTGGGGGCAGTATCTCGATATAGGTATGACTCGGCAGTAATTTATACAACCAACTATCGTTATTAATTTAATGTTTGGTCAACCTGTGAAACCTTCATCATTAACATATCTTTCATATATTTTGTGTGTAACTTAAATTAATTTAAGCCCCGCGATAGTTGGGATTGATTAACCAACTTTGGTATAATGCTGATTTGAAAATGTGTTTCTTCAAATAAAATTTCATTTTTGCAACTATCAGAGCATTAAAAATTACGAGCAA
>JASANE010009475.1:0-16134 GCA_030248225.1 Trileptium ribeirensis | reverse complement strand
AATTTCAAACAAAATCTTTAAACCGGAATTCCGCGGGACAAGCTAGGACGGACGGGACTATCATGTAAACCGAAGAGACTTAGGCTTAGGGTAAAGCGATACGAATCCCTTATTCCGATCTTAGCTGCTCGCTATCTTAGAGCTATCCTATCCTACGCCGACACTAATCAGTCTTCAACCTACGTCTCCCTGCCCACACTTACATACTCGTATCCGTTGACTCGGCGTCCATCGCACGTCCAATCAATCGCAGAAACCAAAAGCCATAACGCAGAAACAAGTTGGTGAAGCCATAACAATGATAAAGCGTCAGAGCCGGTCTGCAAAACGACCGAACTCGGCGCTGCCGAAGTCGAACTGAACTCTGCAGAGTTATTGCAACTCTGCTTTGATACGAAATTTCAAATTTTTAAATTTTAAATTTTCTTTCCGTTAAAGTGCTTATTCAGCACTTTTGGGGCGATTTGACCCCATTTTCTTAGCTTAAAAGTCAATATTCTTGTCGGCCAAATTCAGATCATATTTGGGGCCGATTTTATATAAAATTTTAGATAATTAAAATTGATTTACGACCTCTTAGTATTAAATTTATATGAATTTCTCCTAACTTACTACAAAATTTATAGAAATTTCCAATAAACTTTATATTACTTACAATTGTTTAAGAAGAGACCGCGTATTAAACATCCGATCGGTTATGCAGCTAACAGTAAACTGCAAACTTTAACGCCATACCAATATTAACGAAACACCAACGGTGTATTAACCTTGAAAGAGTAAGTCTACTCGTGTAAGGACGTTAGAACAGGATGCTCTCCAAACACTTTAATATAACTTTCCATCTAATTTATATAAACTCACTGGCATCCGCTGATAAGAAGTTCAAATAAGCTAGGAATCTTATATAGTATTTATATAAAATTAATATTAATTTATTAAGGTAAACTAAACGTTGTTGACTTAAGAGACAAATAGCTCTGCTTATAGCATACATCTGTACGAACATTAAGCGTCCTCATCAAGCTAGCGAGACCGCCAAACGATTCAAATAGTTATGGAGATGGTGTTTACTCGAGCTTACAAGCTGGACAATCAATGGTCCCGAGCAGTACGACTATTAATTTATAAATTTAATATCTCATTTATAGAAACTTTATATTCGCCTACCGATAAGAAACTTTGCAGTTAACTAGTTCATACAAATTTAATATTAAACACATCGATCACACAAAATATGCGCTAAGTAAACAAAAGAAAGGAAAGCAAGGGCAAAGGGACAAAAAGGGAAGGGTACGGTCCCTTCAAAGATGGCCAAAATGCCAAAGTAAACCCGGATTCGGACTCAGAAAGTCCGTCCGGACATATCGATATGTAACAGGACCGTATTCGGTCGGCTGGGGAGAAAATAGGCTTTTGGGGGAGGGTCCATGCCAAATTTTTTCAGGGTAGGGTATTGTAAACGGCTCCCGCTAGTTCGGGGTATATTTTTCTGGGGTATTACATATATATTTGAGTTAGTCTCGACGAGTGGAATCTAATGAAGGGTTACACGCCGGTCATGGCGTTATTTCATGTTTTTCCATGGGAGAGGGTACCTAAATGTGGGCGCAGCGGGATCGGTCCGGGCTCAAAAGAAAGCCTCGGATCTAGGGATCACGATGATGCCATATGTAACTTTTTGGCCAATATTTGTTAAGATATTTAATTATTTGTATTCAAATCGCTTGCGTACATACTAATTTGTTCATAAGTCCGTGGATCCGCATCGGATCTCCACGAAGCCGGTCTCATTCGAAAGAATGTAAAATTTCTAACAAGAAATGATGAGTAGTTAATATGCGAATTCCCAATGGTTCCGGAGCTATGGACCGGAGCCGATACTTTAAATACCAAATTTTTCAATTTTTCTAAATTTTATTTCTAATCTCGACCAGCGAGAATGAACGCTGGTATTTAACATTTCACAAAGCTTTTCTAGTTACCCGTCCAGTGATACATATTGAACACTAGGAAGTTTAATATTTTAGGTTTATCCTTATAACTTTCAGGAAATTCTCTCAATGGCTGTTCGCTTTCGGGTGGACAGCCATATTTTTGTGGTCCTCATTCGTGAGGATGGTCGTGATGGGTATCCGTCACGGCCAATCTTTCCAATGACGATTTACAACGAGTTTCGCGGTCCTACCATGCGAAGTAGGGCTATTCTTGCTAACATATCTACATATTGGGTTCAGCGGGAGAGTCGTAGCGTCCTATAATTTTCTTCAACTCTAGTATGGCAAGGGTTCACCATACTCGCGATCTCGACCTACAAAAACACGGCTTTAAAAGCACAAAAATCCCTAGAATTTTTCTCAAAAATCACGCCACACAAAACAAATTATTCCGATTTCTGGTGCGTCCAAACTAGTACGTTATAAGGTACAATGACAGATACAATCATGATACAAATGGCATGAAATTACAACAATTAGTGGTGCTTTTATGACCAATAAAACAATTAATATACAACAATTATATAGGTTCATGATCAATGGCATAACGTGTCATTATAACTGTAAGAATGGTACAAACTTCTGGCAGATTTCGGCGCTTTTATGGCCTCTACCAGCACGATATACGGTACATATATAACGATCATAAATGACATGAAATCATAATGGATTACAGGCGCTTTTATGGCCTTTACAGTTCAAAGGTATGGTACGAATATGACACGACAATAACGTCTATATATGTATAAGGTACTTTCGAGTCGGACGGCCAGACTGTGTGCGTATACCTGAAAACATATACGAGCAACAGTGGCAATTCCAAAGGTATATATACGCGACACGATCATGACAATAAGAACAAATTATATAGCGAGTGCCTTTACGGCCATCAAACAAAGTACATCAACGCAATGGTAATATACGTACATATGCGATCCAAATAAGCCAACGAGCCTTTATGGCCCTACAATCAATGATTACTTAACTATATACGTACATACGGCAACATATTTCGATGATGCGGCATCCTTAAAACGTTAATAACGATATCCCGTTTGATCACGAAAACTGTCGGTGGTGCGGGCCGAACTGTGATGAAAATCTTTAGTTCGTAGCGAGGTTAATGGACGTAACGTTTCATGCTTGGTTCTATATATATAAATAGTTTACAGAAAAGGATGACGGCACAGCTTTACCGTCGGTACGTATATTCGGCTTAGATCTTTACTTACGCATAGGGGTTATAGATTGGTTCTAAGCCCATTTATGTACGTGTTCCGGTGCTACAGTGGGTTATTTGGGTTATTTCCATGAGGTGTTCTACGCTGGGGGACGTTCGCCACTATATTCGAAAATGTTGACCATTACGCTATGGCCAGGATTATAGGGGAAGTCACAGAAATGTTGACCATTACACTGTGGACAAGATTATTTTTGTTCGAAAAAATGTTGACCATTACACTGTGGTCAGGATTATTTGTGTTCGAAAAATATTGACCACTACACTGTGGTCTGGATTATTGGCCATTGGAGTGTGGCCAGGATTATTGTAAATGTTGGCCATTAGAGTGTGGCCAGGATTATGGGTTTTCGATAAAAGTTTGCCATTAGGCTGTGGTCAAGATTAATCCACCTCGTAACGATCCGTATGGATCTGTTACACTTACATTTATGCCAAAATTTGTTGAAAACAGTTCGACTATATACATATTCATCTCGGACGAGACGCAAAATAGACTACAAATCTTTCCGGCTCGTGACAGCCCTGAACAAAATAAGCTTTCAGAATCTTATAATTGAGGACGTAAGCAACTTTTTTATTAAATTAAAGAAGTTTTTTCTTTTCTCCACCTATTGGTTTTGAGTTTTTGACTACAAATCTGGCTTTATCGTGGCAGCCCTGAACAAAATAAGCTTTCAGAAACTTATAATAAATAGAGGATGTAAGCAACTTTTTTATTAAATTAAACAAGTTTTAGTTTGCTGCACCTATTGATTTTGGGTTTTTGACTATAAATCTGGTTGGCTCGTGACAGCCCTGAACAACATAAGCTTTCAGAAACTTATAATAGAGGATGTAAGCAACATTTTTATTAAATTAAAGAAGTTTTTCTTTGCTGAACCTATTGATTTTGGGTTTTTGACTACAAATCTGGCTGGCTCGAGACAGCCCTAAACAAAATAAGCTTTCAGAAACTTATAATAAATAGAGGATGTAAGCAACTTTTTTATTAAATTAAAGAAATTTTTCTTTGCTCCACCTATTGATTTTGGGTTTTTGACTACAAATCTGGCTGGCTCGTGGCAGCCCTGAACCAGAAACTTATAAGTAGAGGATGTAAGCAACTTTTTTTATTAAATTAAAGAAGTTTTTCTTTGCTGCACCTATTGATTTTGGGTTTTTGACTACAAATCTGGCTGGCTCGTGGCAGCGCTGAACAAAATAAGCTTTCAAAAACGTGTAATAAATAGAGGATGTAAGCAACATTTTTATTAAATTAAAGAAGTTTTTCTTTGCTGAACCTATTGATTTTGGGTTTTTGACTACAAATCTGGCTGGCTCGAGACAGTCCTAAACAAAATAAGCTTTCAGAAACTTATAATAAATAGAGGATGTAAGCAACTTTTTCATTAAATTAAAGAAATTTTTCTTTGCTCCACCTATTGATTTTGGGTTTTTGACTGCAAATCTGGCTGGCTCGTGGCAGCCCTGAACCAGAAACTTATAAGTAGAGGATGTAAGCAACTTTTTTTATTAAATTAAAGAAGTTTTTCTTTGCTGCACCTATTGATTTTGGGTTTTTGACTACAAATCTGTCTGGCTCGTGGCAGCCCTGAACAAAATAAGCTTTCAGAAACTTATATATAATTGAGGATGTAAGCAATTTTTTTTATTAAATTAAAGAAGTTTTTCCTTGCTGCACCTCGATTTTGAGTTTTTTTGAGATTCCGTTACTACTAGATTTATTTCATATATGTATATTTACATAATTAGCTGAACTCGCTTCTGTTCAGGCTGGGATTTGTTCAGAACACTTGTAATGTAGATGAAAGTACGCAGCTCGTTAACCTCAACTGTAGGAGTGTCATTGACGTTAGGAAACGCATGTATGGTCAAGATCTTCTGGATCGAGCTTCCGCTGAGGCTCACTAAAGGCAATATTAGATTGGCTGCAGATTGCGGCAGCTTTTTATGTAATTGAGTGCTTGTAACTATCACATTCTTGCATGTATACAATCATATTGTTTCTGCCATAATTTTAATTATATCTTTTATCGCGTTTGTAACTTTTAGCGCGTTCTTGCGACCTTATGCCATTGTTCAATTTATGTGGTACGCTTGATTTTATTAGAATAACGTATAACGTTATTAATAAGCGTCATTATTGATTTTTTAACGTTACTCATTGCTATAATTAGTGCCACAATGTTATTGTATCTCTGTGATGCTAAATATTATTCTTAGAAGTCACATCTGTGGCATGTTGGATGAATTTGGTAAGTACTTGGGTCAACAGTTTTAGCAAGTTCGTTTTAGTAGTAGTAATAATGCAAGTATTCAAAGTTATAAGGATTTTAAATGTTGACTTCATTTTGTGTGCTATTTTACAATTTATAAAATGTTCAATTTGATAAAGATTATTTAAGAGGTCACTGAAACTCAGGGTATCAGGAAATATTCGTCGGAACGGCTGCAACAATCTCAGCCAAATGATGACAGTCGGCGGTCTGAGGAGTCCGGAACAGCAACAACTGCGGCGGTGATGGAAGCAGTTTCGCCTGCCGAGCAAGCATCGACAACAGTGTCGAAGTGTTGCGTCGCGAAAACGGGTAAAATAGTTTTGACAATAAAGTTTTTTTATTACACCGATAATTGCACTTTTTTTGTTGGCTTTGGTAATCTATTTGTTTGTTTGTAATAAATTCTTTCTTCTTTTGTGGCCTATTTTGTTTCGGACCTTTAATATAAGCCGCATAAAAAGATACTATTAATCTTTTAGAAAAACTTATATGAGATCCTCGACGTGAATAATAATAAAATGTGATTGAAACTAAGCGATCGAAGATATCACTGAAGGAACTTATTAGAGAATTGTAAAATGTTTACTTTTGTCTGCCATAACTCGTAATAGATTTCGATAATATTTAAAACGTGATTATTGCTATTGTTTTTTAAGTAGGTGCTAATTTTTAAGCTTTGCTCTGTTTTGTTATGCCGCAACGAAACGAAGTATGTAAGTGTGGGCAGGGAGACGTAGGTTGAAGACTGATTAGTGTCGGCGTAGGATAGGATAGCTCTAAGATAGCGAGCAGCTAAGATCGGAATAAGGGATTCGTATCGCTTTACCCTAAGCCTAAGTCTCTTCGGTTTACATGATAGTCCCGTCCGTCCTAGCTTGTCCCGCGGAATTCCGGTTTAAAGATTTTGTTTGAAATTTTCCACGTTTTTTGCTTCATACTGTAATCCAAACATATGTAATATATACCAGTCGTAGTGGAACTACATTTTTTGAGCGGAGCGACGGCATTAGTAATATGAACGTACTCAATGTCTTGGGAATATATTATTACTTAGACAACAATAAGTAAATGAAAGAATAGTTTTAATCCGTTCGAACGAAAATCAAGACAAAGGAAGTCACGTGGCTTATACAACATGGTGATGAATGGTAATCGAAGCACAGCAATGAAATCATAGGACACGGAGTCTGAAAATAATTTTGCCTATACTATTCCTGTATGTTCAATGGATCTATTTTCTTATTTTCCCATGGAAAACTCAACGTATATGCCGTTAAAACGACTCTACGACCAATAATTAAGCCGTTACGAGCTTAATTAGGGTGTTAATTAGCTAATTAGCTTAATTAATGATAAGACTGGCAAGTTGCCAAACTTCTAAAATATCAGGTGCACATCCTCACATGATAAGCTTTCAAATGAAAAAAAGTTTTTTGAACTAGGTTCAGAGGTTCTTGAGATCCATGAAAGACTAACTGACGAACGGACATCGACTTTTTTGCTCCCAGACAGAAAATAAAAACGCTTCGCTCGGCGACCTCGCTCCGCTCAATTATACAATGACCAACCTCCAATACAACCAAGCAAAAGAAAAGATTAACTAATCAATTTGCCGTGTGAAACGTAAGTAGGGCACATAATTTGAGCAGGAATTTTTCACAATAACCTGCAGGAGTTTGTTAAATCAAAGCCAGGTCGATGCTTGTAGCAGCTATTTTACCCATCCCGAAGTCTGTGGGATACGTTTGAATTAAACCGGTCCAACTCGGTAACAGAGTAAGGCTTACGCAGAAGTACTTAGGGTATGTTTGGCTAACATAAATTGCGTCAAGCACCCGCCAGTGCGCTTGTGAACTTGGTAAATCAGTCTAAATTGAAGTAAAATGACGTGCACTGTTTGTCCAAGGCTAACCTAACCAGTGTCTCTGACCACTGATCAGAAAATTACCTTCTATCTATTATTTTCCCTTAGAATCATATAAACCAATAATTTTAAGTTTCCTACAGAAGAACATGCAACACACGTATGTGTAGTAAAGGGAGGCGACTGAAGACAGAGCGAAAGTGTGTATTCTATGCTCCAAGCTTTGTAAGCACATTCGACTTGACGCAGTATACGCTATGGTGTATAGTGGAAGACATTTTTTGCTCTGAATGTCCAAAAACCGACATATTTGATCGATAAAAAAACATTATTAGCTTCCTCAGTCTCTTTAAAGTTTCAGAAAGGCAATAATACCATCGCAATACAATAAGTTTAATGTAAAAGTTATTTTTAATGCATTTTATATCCACTATACCTTCATTTCTTTCTTCCATTATCTGTTTTACTATATATAAATTTCGAAGACCAGGTTTCGGTTCCGGATCCGGTTTAAATGGACGGTTCCGGTTGCTGGTTCCGGTAAATTTCGGTTCCGGTTATTGCCTGCTAGACCCTTACACAAATTTATCTGGCGGCCGATGTCGTGCTGGACCTCCCTCGGTCATTGAGTTAGGACACAAGTAAAACGCGACACTCGCGTCAAGTACTATTTTTACATGGTTCCCTGAGTCGAGTTGAGATTGAAGAAATTATAGTTTTGAGCCGACCGAGGTTAAATAAATTTTTGGGGAACTCCGAATTGTCCATGGTCATGCAAAGTTATTTGGTATTTTCCGGAACTTGTTTTCAAGATTTTATGTGTTTTCGATTTCTTTGGACACAAATCCGTCGATTTATTTCTGATGCTCTGTCAGTAGGAATCTATTAGTATTTTTTGACCAAGCCGAATTTCATCAATAAGGCAACGTTGCTCTAGGCCTCATCCGCACGCGGAAAAGTTGTATTAAATCACAAGCCAACATATTGATTTAACGCCACGCGAGCGAGACAGCTCGCCTAGGTAGAAAATTTTATATATCTCGAGAATCACCCTAGGAATTTGATCAACATTTTACCCGGATCTCGAGAAGGATCCGAATTAGGGATTAAATAATTAAAATATACAAACAACGCGTCCGAATCATAAACCCGACGACCCTGAAGGGGCTCACCCTGCTCAAAATGTGTAAATCCAAATATTGCAAGATTTACTCCAGGAATTTGGTTAGGACTTAAAGAGTTTCTTCGTAACGATCTCAGTTAACGAATGTACTTATAAAATTTGTCGATTTTACTTTGGAACCCCAAACCCGACGACCTTGAAGGGGGTCGCTCCCCCTCAAAATATGAAAATTTAAATATCTTAGGATCTATTCCTGGAATTTTTCTAAAACTTTGGCAGTTTCTTCGTAGTAATGTCTACTAACCAGTGCGACTGCAAAACATATCGATTTCGAGTCGGAACCCCAAACCCGACGGCCCTGAAGAGGCGTAACTCCACCAAAAAACGTAAAATCAAAATATTTTAAGATTCCCTTAAGGAATTTTGCTGAAACTTTCGCTGTTTCTTCGTAGGAACGTCCGCTAATGGACGCCATTTCAAAACCTAACAGTGTCGGGTCGGAATCATAAACCCGATGGCCCAATAAGGATCCGCCCCTACCGAAACTTTACCTGTTTATAACTCAAAATTCCCTCCAGGAATTTTGATGATTTTTGTCGTACACGTAGAGACCTTCTATTTAAGCCATTGAGCCCGGCAAAGCCGTGGCCCGTTCAAAAATTATAGGAAATCTAAGCCCGAGCCGCGCAACCGCTGCTCAGATTTAGTTCAAATTTCATAAAGTCTGCTATTTTTGTAAGTCTGTTTCGGTCTTGCTTTTCCACGTATTTTGGATAGGAAAGGGAAAATATTATTTTCCCCAGTGCTGATAACTTACATTACAAGTGGTAAAATTTTGTATCTCGAAGTTATCGATATCGTCAGACGCGATATCGGGTCTTGGCCCGACCGACCAATTTTTGTGAGGACCGCTGACCCGGTCCTAGAACATCGATACGTCAGGTCAGCCCAGCCCCTGTGCCAAATTTCGCCGAGAAATGCTGGCAAATAAAAGTTATTGTAACTTAAAGGTCTTCCCCAGCACCAATCGTATTGTACCCAAAATCTAGGTCGAAAAATTATGAACTGAACAATTTAAGGAAACAAACCGAGTAAAATCTAGTTAATAAAATTGTTACGGTTGACCCGACAACCGGGGCCTCCGTTTACCGACTCGCTTTGTCGAGTAGAAATCGCCCGAAACAGTAGTTAATTTTTAGTACCAAATATAGCTCGTTTTTGAGAGTTTTTCAAGTTAAAATAACCTAAGTTTTAGTACCTTGAGAATAGCGCCTATGACAGCTGAGGCATCGCTGCGCGTAGTTCTCGTTCTAGTTAAATTTCTAGGTACCGACATACAATCGTCACCCCTGCCCCCATGCCCCAAAGTGGCATAAAATTTTAACAATAATAACGCACAGCCACTTTCTGGCATTAATAAATTGAACCCAGGACGAATTTGTAGATTATGTAGTAAGTTAGAAACTCGCTCGAGTTTTGTCCCTTACCGCTGCTTAGTTGCAATAGTGAACGAATCAATCGTTCTGAGACAATGATTAACTATTTTAATTAAGTCGAATACGTAGTGAATTAGTACAGAAACTTCGTCGAACACACCAAGTTGGTTAGCCCGTAGGAATTAAGGATACTCCAGAAAGGTTTATTACTTCGGTAGTGGCCTAAGCGCATATTTTAGCATATCGTTTAGAGTCTTAGGATGAACCAGCAAAACAAGTCTATAAAAATTAGGAGCTAAACCCAACCGTACATCACTCGAATCATATGAATAACTCGCACAGTAAATTAAGACTCTAATCTAGTATTAGGAAAAGGTTAAAATCAGGTCCCTACCTTAGTCTACCGGGACCCACGCGTGATTTACGAGATAAGTCAACACGATAGTTTTAACACCATCAAAGCCCATATTTGTGGACACTAAAAGTCTATTTTGTGCAATTATTTAGATCATGGATTAGCCGTGATCTAAGACCGAATTCTGTCACTTTTGCCATAGCGCTTGTGAAGTAATTTTGTGAGGAATTAGAACCGAAAATTTGTCAGTTATGTCCATCCATACAACCCGCTGACACTTTCATTTTCTATCACTCGAGAAATAATTTGATTTTATAGGAATCCACAACCAAAATTAATTAGTAGGTCTATAAAGCCTATTGAAAATTTCATGGTCACTGTAAGTCGGTATGTATGTGAGAAGAAAAATTTTGGATATCGTATCGTTGTCGCATACTAGGAACATTCATGAGTCGTACCAATGATTGCCTCCTAAACTTACCGTTTTGTCAGTATATATATCATTTCTTGTTCGTTGTAATGATGCCTTGCCGCATGTTAATCCAATCGCTACAAACGCTTACTTATCATGTACCATAGTCTCGTGATTAGGATGAGCAAGATGAAGCCCCGCGATTTTCTCATTGTACGCTTTGTCCCGTATACCTTGTTTCGTTTCGGTCTTTCGCTTACCTGAACCTGTTGTTTGTCGGAGTACCCTCCTTTAATATTAACAACCGTAGTTCCGAGCAAGTGGTTAGTTCAATGGCGCCTCTTTTTATCGATAACTAACATTATTACTTACCGGTACTGAGTTTTGATTTGACCCATTGTTTTTCATCAGTAAGGTAAGCACAGCTGTCATTAGAAAAGGCTTCACAGTACACTCCGTGATTTGACTCAGCTGTGGGAGTTCAGTAAAAAAGGCGAGGACTCCGCAAAAATTTCCGCTTGAAGCCCATTCTCTTATCAGCGTACCGTATTAGTGACATAGTGCCTATTGTATTCGCCCGTACAATATGTCTGTCTATACCCAATTTTGTGACTCATCAATAAATGCTCAAGTGAAACCCGAGTTGTTCAAGTGTTTTGCTGACCCTTAGTAGCGATAGGCATTCAAAGGGGTTCGATATCCGTCACCCCAATCGACGACCCACGTTCAGGTTTGACACGCGCATCGAAGAAGCAAAACCTTAGCGTGACTCGCCGATTACCTATAAGTCTGTTAATTATGTTATAGTGTAAGTACGACTCGTGCGACTCAATTAGAAAAAGTTACTGCAAATTTTACATCTCAAGATGAGCACCCAACATAGGAAACCACACGCGCGAATGCGACGTTAAACGTCTAGGGATTTGTCGGACCCTAGTGGGGGCCACTGGCTAAATTAAATAAATCAATCGTTTCGATAAAGTGGGAATCAATTTCGATCAAACCTAAATACCTAAAATTTTACACTTCCCGGGTTAAACGTGGATAGGGAATAGCGGTCTGGTCTCTTTGGCCTGTGAGCAGGTGACGGAGCCAACCTCCCTGGGGACCTCAAAGGTAGTACCTCGTAGACTACGTGCGCAACCCATCCGGCGGGATCAGGACACATCCTGTGAAGCGCTCCTGTGGCTTGCTAAGCTCCGTAATTTCTTGGCCTGACCCAAATAAAAGAAAATTTACCTCATAAGTCCGCCCTTGAAATCACGATAGCCGGGGTCGTATGGGCATTACGTTTGGGGAAGTGCGTAATGCAGCAGCGTCACGTCGATTTTATTACATAGGTCAGTAGAGGAGGAGGAGCGTTGGACGACAAGGTTCGTTCTGCCCGGCCCCTGCGCGGCGCCCCAGGGCATTATTCCCAAGCCATCATAGGTATTAACATGTTTCTAATATTTTCTTTGCTTTTTTATATTGTTTCTTTATTTTAAGGGGAATTTACCCTTGCTGTAATAATTGTTTTTTGTGTGATCTCTTAACAACCAATGCGTCCAACTGCGGAGCATACGCAATGGTTGCTGCTCTTAAAGATGTGGACATAGACCATGTTGCGGTAACAAATTATAGTTTTCAATGCTTAACCCTCTAACATTACAAACGGCATGCCTAGGCAGACATTGACGGGCTGCTTAATGCACAGTGACGTATCTGTTACTATAATTGAACATGAACCAACTTCAAACGGTCACATAATAGCCGACACTGTAAATACCAGTGAATCAAAGATCCATTTTAATTATGGTTTGCGTTATGTCTACACAAATATTCTATAAAACATATACTATTAAAGTTCGTAAAATTATGTAAAAACGCTGTGCACAGGCTACGCAAAAATAAGTGAGAACGCAAGAAAACGAAATCTTACCCTCTCCAGCAGCTTGTTCGACGCTCATTTCTTCAAGATTCAGCTTCGCCATTTTTGACGCAGAGACATCGTTTTCACCGGTGTTGTTCAGCTTGTTTGCAGTCACCGCTTTGTCGTTGAAGTTGTGTCCCATCGGGTATGCTACAGTTTCGTATTCGGATTCGATCAGCAGTTGCACGCGATCGATTTCTTCCCAACTTTCTTCGTTAGCTCGGTCGAAATGTCGATCGGGCAGTACTACAATATCCTCCGGCTCGTCAGTAGTTACACCGTAATCATCCACCGATGTGCCCTCCAGCTTAGATCCAAGAGTCACTACATTATTTGTAGTTGGGCTATGCCTGTGCGTCTGGGAAATACTATTATCGTTCGAGAATAAATCGGGACTCTGATCTCCAACTGAGCGGTGGCGCCTGACAGCATCGAAAGACGAAACACTATCAACACAGGTCCCTGAACTCCCTTGCGTATCCTGACTATGGTACTGGCTGCCTGAGACAACTGACGAATAACTTGGAAGGCTGCCAGGCGCTAACGGAATGGGTGTTACTTCAACAACGGGAACCGATGCAGTCAGTGCCTGATGCACAGAAGAACTTCTAGGCGCTGCTCCGCCTGGCGGTCCAAACCGAGCCGCAATTTGTTCATCCGTTAAATAGTCGCCACCAGTTGTCTGCAACGAGTTCGCGCAAGCGATCGCAATTTGTTCGTCATCAGTGAGTGTTTGCTGAACAAAAATTCCTCATGTTATAAGCGTAACTAACTACACCGTCATAAGACTAGAACGTTAGAAAGCAATAGCTAGAATTTGCCGTACCACAATAATTTATGTATCAAATCGCAAACGCTCGTACTATAACACGTACTGAATTTGGTTTCTTTTCGTTAACCGAAAATTGGCACTAGAAGAGCAGGGCATTTGAGACCAGCTTTGCGCTGAATTGGGATTCACCAAAAAGGCGTTCCGTAAAATTTTTTGTACGAAATAACATAATAGGACGGTTGGTGAGATCACATCAATTAACTCACACAAAAACACAACGCCAAAATAGACAAACTTCAAAACTAACTTGTTCACGACTTCGCAGCGAATAACGTGACGGCGCAGTAAACGTCTGGCTAATCCATTTTCGAGCCTGACTTGTTTTCGACTCAACCGCATCAGCAAATCCACCATAACTTGTGCTGCTATTTGTCAGGACATTATTGTTCGTGTAACCCAGCTCTTCGCAATATTCCATAGCTGAAGTACCATTGTGATCGACGTCAACCAGAGGTGCCTCATCGGACTCAGGAGCTTTCGCGTGGCTCATATCTGTGCCGAAGTGGGCTGTGTGAGCTCGAGGAATTAAATTCATATCCAAAATCAGTTCATGTTTTGTGGCCGAAGCTCCTTCATGCATTTCACAAACTTTGGCTATGAGGTCACGCTGGATGGCGAGGCAGGCATCTTTTTCTTTCTAAAACCACAGTTGTTTGGTTAATGTACTCCAATCAGCTGGTTTTATCGCCAAGACGGTGAATTCTCAATGTTGGATATGTAATTTAGAGAGGCGTGCGCACCATACTGAGCAGGAACTTACAAAATGAGCCGATTATCAGCCATGTTGCTTCAATCGCCGAGGAGATGTACTCAAATTATTACAAATTTAGATACTTACACGCAGCACAAAAATAAAACCAAATTGCTGGCGAAAGATTTCTGCCTTTATTTCGTTCCGTAACTATAGGTCGAAAGATCGTTAATCGTTAAACGCGACTGCACTTTTATCTAATACAATTATCAGTAGTATCAAGCTAATTCGTCCAAATATTCATGGTGTGTCCTTTCCTTGACATGCTTTCAAGGCAAAAGACTTTTTGAAACCAACATGTTATTTCAAAATATTATAAAAAGTTGCCGACAAAATTTTTATAATTACTGCCAAGCACTTATTACTGCCAAGCACAGATTTGCAGCGAATTTTCAATTTTCCAAATATTTTCAGTCGGACCAGCAACAAAACTGACTGATGTAATACAAGAAATCAAGACGAATTATTAAGTTTTATATTGATATCGCCACACTTTGTCGCTTATTATAGATATAATATACATACATCAGAAATGTAAATGTGATACCTTAGCTAACAAAGCATGTGATAATGTTTTAAAGACTTAAGTTTTCATCCTTAGTGATACCCGGATACGATTTCATAAAGGTCGCAGTATGAAAAGCTGAGGGTGCGAGTCAATGTTTATGAAATGTTTGATTTGAGTTGATTTATAACACAAAACCGTCGAAGTTTAGTTTTTTGACATTCGCAGTTTTTTTTATTTTCTGTTGATTTTTGGATTATCCATATTTCTGAAGTCGACCACTGGTGTAATCTATAGATCATGTAGTCTAAATCGTAATTTAGAATAGTAATTTAAAATAAGAAAAAACCTGTAATGGACGTGTCGGGATGATAAACGCATACAGGCATCTATCCCAACATGACCTATCGTGTTTTTGACAACACTGGTCCTATTTTGGTCGTTCTTACCCATTGTATTATAAATTAGTTTGAATTTTGACTATAGTTTAATAAGCTGTTGCCAGGCCCAAGCCGTTTCCGTTGAGTTACACTCGCAAGCTCCAAAACCACGTCCACGTTGTTGCTGGGATCCTTAATGCTCCACACAACGCGGGTGAATAGTAATACGCACCCAAACCATAGGAGTCGAGATGGTGTTACCCTTCGGACCACCCAAGGCACATTTACCCCGCACCCCCGCCGTTTTTGCAAAAACTGGGGTGAAACCGGCAAAAGTTGTCGTAAAATTGGCAAAAATGTGGGGAGATAGTGGAAGGGGTTTACCGTTGATAGCTCCTTCCGCCAACCGTCTACTACCATAAGCCGACTGACTTCCGACATCTATGAATCAATTGTAAACGAAATAAGTTAATACATTAAAAGTAGCATTTAGTTACACAAGAGCAACTACATGCGTCAAAGACTTTAAAGATTTCTGTACTTTGTGTTGAAATATCTGACGTACCAACAATATTTTGGAAATCTGACAGGGAGATGTTTTTTCTATAAATATTATGTTTTGAAAATTTTTTATGTTTCTATATGTTTGTGTTTTTATATTTATATTATTTTTCCGACCCGCCGTTGAAAATATCCCCCCGCAGTTCCCGACCCCTGGTAAAAGCCGGCGACCCACAGTTCCAAACCAAAGCATCCCGGTTCATGCCTCCCATGCAAAATTTTCAGCGAAAGGAGAAGCCAGCTATTATATTCGTATAATTGCAACTATACATCTATGATATGCTCGAAACCACAGTTCACCATCACCTTATGCATTTGAACAAACATTTGTAAGATAACAGGAGTATCAAAAATCTGCAAATGCTTTTCTTGCGAACGATCCAACTAATACTAGTTTCCAACACAAAATTTTATGCCCCACTCATAGACATTGGTTCCTTTGTTTCGAAACAAATACAAATTTGGAAATGCTTTTCTTGCGAACGAT
>JASANE010009474.1:0-13653 GCA_030248225.1 Trileptium ribeirensis | reverse complement strand
GACACAAACCGACATTAGCAGTTATGTATGAAAAGTGTTCCTATAACCATATTTGTCAATGCAATTAGCACTTACGAGCAATTATCTTAACCTTAACTTTAATATAAAGTTCGGTAAAATTTTCAGTATGCTCTTAAAACTGGGTATATAAGATTGAGACGCTTTTTGTGCCTGATTTTAGAATAGTGAAAGGACATTAGCAGTTATGTATGAAAAGTGTTCATATAACCATATTTGTCAATGCAATTAGCACTTACGAGCAATTATCTTAACCTTAACTTTAATATAAAGTTCGGTAAAATTTTCAGTTTGCTCTTAAAACTGGGTATATAAGATTGAGACGCTTTCTGTGCCTGATTTTCGAATAGTGAAAGGACATTAGCAGTTATGTATGAAAAGTGTTCCTATAACCATATTTGTCAATGCAATTACTCAATGAAGAGCAATTATCTTAACCTTAACTTTAATATAAAGTTCGGTAAAATTTTCAGTTTGCTCTTAAAACTGGGTATATAAGATTGAGACGCTTTCTGTGCCTGATTTTCGAATAGTGAAAGGACATTAGCAGTTATGTATGAAAAGTGTTCCTATAACCATATTTGTCAATGCAATTAGCACTTACGAGCAATTATCTTAACCTTAACTTTAATATAAAGTTCTGTAACAGTTTCAGTATGCTCTTAAAACTGGGTATAGAAGATTGATGCTTTTTTGTGCCCTATTTTCGAATAGTGAAAGGACATTAGCAGTTATGTATGAAAAGTGTTCCTATAACCATATTTGTCAATGCAATTAGCACTTACGAGCAATTATCTTAACCTTAACTTTAATATAAAGTTCGGGTAAATTTTTCAGTATGCTCTTAAAACTGGGGTATATAAGATTGAGACGCCTTTTGTGGCTGATTTTTGAATAGTGAAAGGACATTAGCAGTTATGTATGAAAAGGGTTCCTAGAATGCATATTTGTCAATGGTATTAGCACTTACGAGCAATTATCTTAACCTTAACTTTAATATAAAGTTCGGTAAAATTTTCAGTATGCTCTTAAAACTGGGTATATAAGATTGAGATGCTTTTTTGTGCCTGATTTTCAATAACGAGGGACATTAGCAGTTGTGTATAAAAAAGTGTTCCTATAACCACATTTGTCAATTCAATTAGCACTTACGAGCAGATTACCTTACCTTAACTTTAATATAAAGTTCGGTAAAATTTTCAGTATGCTCTTAAAACTGGGTATATAAGATTGAGACGCTTTTTGTGCCTGATTTTCGAATAGTGAAAGGACATTAGCAGTTATGTATGAAAAGTGTTCCTATAACCATATTTGTCAATGCAATTAGCACTTACGAGCAATTATCTTAACCTTAACTTTAATATAAAGTTAGGTAAAATTTTCAGTTTGCTCTGAAACTGGGTATATAAGATTGAGACGCTTTTTGTGCCTGATTTTCGAATAGTGAAAGGACATTAGCAGTTATGTATGAAAAGTGTTCCTATAACCATATTTGTCAATGCAATTAGCACTTACGAGCAATTATCTTAACCTTAACTTTAATATAAAGTTCGGTAAAATTTTCAGTATGCTCTTAAAACTGGGTATATAAGATTGAGACGCTTTTTGTGCCTGATTTTCGAATAGTGAAAGGACATTAGCAGTTATGTATGAAAAGTGTTCCTATAACCATATTTGTCAATGCAATTAGCACTTACGAGCAATTATCTTAACCTTAACTTTAATATAAAGTTCGGTAAAATTTTCAGTATGCTCTTAAAACTGGGTATATAAGATTGAGACGCTTTCTGTGCCTGATTTTCGAATAGTGAAAGGACATTAGCAGTTATGTATTAAAAGTGTTCCTATAACCTTATTTGTCAAGAAAATTAGCACTTACGAGCAATTATATGTAGTCTGCTAAAAAAACGACAACGAATCATAACAATCGTAATGAACTAGTGTTTTAAACGTTGCTGAATTACTTTACATATAAAATTTAGCTTACATACGTATTCATAGTTCTGTGCAATATATTGTGTAGCACAGGAAGATGTTGTACGTTAATGTATATATTTCTGTATTATTGTATGGTCAAATATGTTATACACCGCCATCCTGTGGAATGGTGGTGAATAACGCTGGAACACGCTGATATTTTATTTTTTCAAAACTTCCCTTAAATTCTCCATACAATCATTGAGCCGGAACGTTTTCTCAAATTTTGGGTGGAGGCAGTTCTATCGGTGTGTCCTAGCAATAAAAGTCTTGGATTCCTATCTCTCTCACCTCCCGCCTTATGATTTCAACTCCTCTGCAGAAGTGCATAGGATATTTACAATGGTGTTACGAAAATCTAGACGTATTTCTTGCAACTGTTTGTATACATCGTAAAATGCAGCATAAACACTCATACAGGAAGTGGCGGATTATCCTGCCGAGCCTCGACCTCCTTCGTTCGGGACGACAGCGATCACCCCTCCTCCACCGGTTGGCAGCTAGATTCGCCTGGATCTCCGCACTCCTCCCGTCCGAAGACGCGCGGAAAATTTGTTCAAAAGTTTGCAAAAATCGAGGAAAATGGTAAAAACGAAAAAAATTGAGCTCCAACAAGTCTAGGAATTTTGTCCCCTGTGACGACCTCCCCTCCCTTACCGGATCCCACTCCCCCGAAGCACTCGCTATTTAACTTGGGATCTCGGATCTCGTGCATGTATGGCGTACAGCTAATAAAGTCGTTCAATACATAAGTAAATTATTGGTTGTATCCAATGTTAAATCGGGCAGTTTCTTACAAAGACATTGATGATAAAAGCAAAATTAAGTCTCACACTGGCCCGGAAAATGTTTTAACACATTGTTTCAAAAATCTAATTTTAAATCAGTATGAAAAAATACAGCGTGATACAGAAGTGTTCAGGTTTGCAGTGAAATCCTGAGCCAAATTGAATTAGATATTCCAATGCCTATAAATCATAAAATTAAATTACACACCAATTCTGGTACAAAATAATAATTGCGTTTTTCTATTCTAAAGTTTTGATGATATTGGGAAAATATTGGTGGCATGTTATACAGCCTAAAGGTACACAGACTCTCAAAATTTAAATAAAATACCGGAAGTTTTACTAGCAACAGCAACACATCCGTAATTTTGATACAAAATTGGATTGTCTTTGCTCTGTTGTTCATTTTCCAAAGCGGATATTGGCTGAATCTGAATGTTATGTCTGCGCGTACAATATTACCACAACACCTTAGCGATTATTTGAAGGTTTTTGGAAATGTGATTTTTATCATGCAATAAACACAATAAAGCCCAGTACATATATATACAAAAATTCCAAATGTATACGGGCCACAGCGGCTAAGCCAACTGTAGGGGTCGAAGTATAATGCATGCCATGCCGTTCTCGATATACTACGCCTTATCCTTAGTCTTAGCCTAAGCTAAAGTTCTTATATGAGCCATGTACTAAGCCAACGTAGGGGGCTGCCGCCTCCGATCCTACCGCTCTAAGCTGTTTTTATTTCTAACGTTATAACGCCCAGCTCCTAAAGGTGACATGGACCGCGGCTAAAAACTGCAAACGCCGGAAAATGTCGTATAAATAAAAATATAATTTGTAATAATTACCAACTGAGTAAACCCAACGGTGATAATATTATTTCGGGTTTTATTTCGGGATAGATTTGCTGAATGTCAAAGTTGTTTGTCTTAGCTAAATTTTGTCTTCTACATTGTATACTAAAAACAATTGTAATTTTAGGAAAATAAAGGATTTACTGTGGTTCATCAAAACCTACCGAGGTCGCAATCAGATACCAAACAAGCCGTTCACAAGTCTAATAGTTCCTGGCAAGACTGTGAGCAGGTAAATGTAACATATGTTCACTAGAAGTCCGAACGGAGTTTTTTTAAATTGTTTTGGTGTCAGTATTTTCTTACTGTCGAATACAGCAGCTTGTTAAATACTTTGAAGTCGGCAGGAGTACAGCATTAACAGAACGTCTGCTTGCGGATCTATAAGTAGGATTCAGTGCTTGTTTTCGAATTTTACCCTGGATTCAGTGCTTGTTTTCGAATTTTACCCTGGTTCAGCTGCTCAGCCAGCTGCATTTGGCAGTTTTCGTCGTCAAGCACATTCCACTAGGCCAAATCAAAAACATGTGATATAACATCTGCAATACTTTTATCAACTTATATATTTCGGTTGTTTATTTGGCATAGTCTGGATCATGCAAGTGCGGAAACGCCAAAAAATCTAGAGCGGCTGGGTCGGGGCGCAATACATTCGAAAAAATCTGAAGGGAACTTACAATTGCACTGTTATGTGCATGTTGGTTACCATACGTTATTATATAAATGCATGGTTGACCAACTTGGTAGATTTTTGGTGGGTCGAGCTATATGTCTGTCGCCCAGACTATTTCTGAGAGTAAGCGTGTCGCCATCTTCTCCTCTGCCCCGGATTTTAAGCAACCTAATACTTGTATATCATATTCTCTAAATATTTGGTTTGGCAAAATGTTGTGGTATTAATGTATCTGTAAATATATCTAATTCAACTGTACCTATCAAAATTTAGGATTTAGCAATTATTATTTCAATTTCAGCGTGACCTATCCGAACATTTGACCGCGTATCATCGCAACCGCTATCAAATGCATGCAGCTCAAATCGATCCAAACACTGTCCTATTAAGAGATCGTGAGAAGCTACAATCGATACAACAACCATTGATTCCCAACCAACAGCTTGATAAAATATATTCATCTGAGCTCATTGGTGATTTCCAGGCGTATTCCTGTTTTTCACAAGTAAAGAAAAATTATAATTATCATTTGGCGTTATAATAGCTCATATTAATCAATTGTCTGATACTGGTGCTTGGGATATTGAGTAAAGTTTCAGTAGATACGCCTTGGAGCTTACTAATTAATCGGCAGTGAATCAACACAAAAGTAGAATATATTTTCTGCTACTGGTGCTTGCCATATTGAGTAAAGTTTCAGTAGGTACGCCTTGGAGCTTACTAATTAATCGGCAGTGAATCAACATAAAAGTAGAAAATATTCTGTGCTACTGGTGCTTGGCATATTGAGTAAAGTTTCAGTAGATACGCCTTGGTGCTTACTAATTAATCGGCAGTGAATCAACATAAAAGTAGAATATATTCTCTGCTACTGGTGCTTGGCATATTGAGTAAAGTTTCAGTAGATACGCCTTGGAGCTTACTAATTAATCGGCAGTGAATCAACATAAAAGTAGAATATATTCTCTGCTACTGGTGCTTGGCATATTGTGTAAAGTTTCAGTAGATACGCCTTGGAGCTTACTAATTAATCGGCAGTGAATCAACATAAAAGTAGAATATATTCTCTGCTACTAGTGCTTGGCATATTGAGTAAAGTTTCAGTAGATACGCCTTGGAGCTTACTAATTAATCGGCAGTGAATCAACATAAAAGTAGAATATATTCTCTGCTACTAGTGCTTGGCATATTGAGTAAAGTTTCAGTAGATACGCCTTGGAGCTTACTAATTAATCGGCAGTGAACCAACATAAAAGTAGAATATATTCTCTGCTACTGGTGCTTGGCATATTGAGTAAAGTTTCAGTAGATACGTCTTGGAGGTTACTAATTAATCGGCAGTGAATCAACATAAAAGTAGAATATATTCTCTGCTACTAGTGCTTGGCATATTGAGTAAAGTTTCAGTAGATACGCCTTGGAGCTTACTAATTAATCGGCAGTGAATCAACATAAAAGTAGAATATATTCTCTGCTACTAGTGCTTGGCATATTGAGTAAAGTTTCAGTAGATACGCCTTGGAGCTTACTAATTAATCGGCAGTGAATCAACATAAAAGTAGAATATATTCTCTGCTACTAGTGCTTGGCATATTGAGTAAAGTTTCAGTAGATACGCCTTGGAGCTTACTAATTAATCGGCAGTGAATCAACATAAAAGTAGAATATATTCTCTGCTACTAGTGCTTGGCATATTGAGTAAAGTTTCAGTAGATACGCCTTGGAGCTTACTAATTAATCGGCAGTGAACCAACACAAAAGTAGAATATTAATGCAGTTGGGTAGTAGGCACTGATTAAGCTACAAATGGATTCCAAAGCTATATATATATGTGCAGTACAAAACGAAAAGTCTTTGAAATATGTGCGCTTGTAGTATACTTCTTATCAGGAGTCAATTGCTGATAGTCGATATCAAAGTGCCTTTAAAATAATTACCTTAATAAAACCATTTGTGTCGCATATCGGCTCATACGATGCTCGAAAATGATGCAGGGTCTTTTAAATCAGGTCGGCTTCAAAATTTATGTCTTAGAAAAAGTCAATTTAACTATGTTAATAGCCTATAGCACACCCTATAGGCCCAAAGACGGGTCCTGTTTTAACCAACGCACATGCCGCAAACATCAGCCGCAAGATAGTTGAGCAAAATGCGTCATCTATTTATGGATCCTATGAACTGGATTTTATAATTGGGTGATTTAGGTAGATTAGACCTACAGAATCCATGCCGTTACCGTAATTATGTTTCTTTTTTCAAGTATCACAAAAAATTAATAATCTGTCCTGTTCTGTGCCGAATGATTACGATCGTAATAGCGCGGTATTACAAGCTTTAAACAATACAGCTTAGAACGTTTATACCTTATAAGAAGACTTTTCAAGAAATTTTTGGTTTTCAAAATTTCTATGTTAAATTTTCCAATTGAAGTGTGTGATGTTAACTTGGGCTAAATTATTGTACAATCGCTAATGCAAGTCTTGCTATACAAAAGTGAAATGCTAGCATTTAAGACATTTATTTCTTTGAAGCCTCTATGTGCAATTTTGGTGCTTATCTTTTGACATAATTGTTGACATATATATTTATATATGAATATCTAATGGGTTTTTGCACCGGCATGGGTTTTTGCGATTCAGTTAAAATTATGACTCTGAAGCGATAATAATATTATTATATGTTTGCATAAAATCCATATAGTACATATATGGAGAATTTTTATGCTCTGTGAGCCATATGCAAAATAAAATGATATCATTTCACTAATTTTCGCCGTGTACCTACGCTCTAACGTTATTTTCAACGGGTATATACATAAGCACTACACACTCGAAAATGTTATCACACATAAATATGTCCCGAAGTCATCCTCGATTTTTTTTGGTTGGTTAGCTCATGTTTTCAGAAACGGGTACCTACACGCTACACATTCGAAAATGTGATTTTCGCCGGGTACATACACGCTATACATTCGATAATTTTTTCACAGGGCACCTACGCCCTATACAGTCGAAAATTTTATTTTAAACGGGTACCTACGCGAAAAACATTAGGAAATTTTATTTTCACCGTTTTCCTACGCGCTGCCAATTCGAAAATTTTAGTTTCACCAGTTACCTATGCGGCAGTCACCTTATAATGTCCCCAACGTTTGGAACCTACGTACACAACACAGTGTCAAGCACACTGCCGACAAAAGGTTGTCTTCGACACCCCATATTTTTTATAAGTTTTTAAAGGTAGCTAGCTAGCGGTATTGCCACTTCTCGACAGTGTCAAACACACCTTGTCTTCTTGTAGTTTTATTGACACTGCGCGGCATTATTTCATCAACGTTCATATGGCCTAGAAACAAATATCGAGGATTTTACAAAGCTACACAGCACAGTAGACTAATAAACCCCATTCGCTACATACAGACGGTGTCCGTTACAGTTAATTCACGCCAAATTGGCAGATGAGGGTATGTACGATACTGTACAGAAAAACAGCAGTAGTTAGAAGTATGTATCTCTACGCACTACCCATTCAAAAATGTTATTATACATAAATGTGTCACGAAGTCATAATCGTTTTTTTGCTTGGTTAGCTTGTGTTTTCAAAAATTTTCACTGTGATTTATAAAATTATTTATTTTTAATATAATTGAAAGGATCTCTATTATCGCTGTTCTACTCTCTTCAGCATATTTGATATGCATCAAAGGGTTGATTTAATAGCTACCTATTTCAGCGTAATGACAACTTATACTGAGGTCAAAACATGTCGAAATATTTACTGAGTAGAGTCCTACACTGTCAAGTTTTCTCGCATTTGATATATGAAAATGCTTGTCATGGTCCAAAAATATAGATTTTGGCAATAACGTTTGCTATTCTAATATAAAGTCACTCTGTTTTTTGTTACAAATTTTATGAGCAGTTAGCTACTATGGAGGACAAGGATTCAGGCATATAGAATTAGCCAACAAAAATGGTCTTGTTAAACGAGGCGAGTTGGTCAATTTCAATAGGTTTTGGCTCATGTAATGGTCCAAAAATATAGATTTTGTGCTATAACGTTTGCTATTTTAATTTAAGTCACTCTGTTTTTTGTTACAAATTTTATGAGCAGTTAGCTACTATGGAGGACAAGGATTCAGGCATATAGAATTAGCCAACAAAAATGGTCTTGTTAAACGAGGCGAGTTGGTCAATTTCAATAGGTTTTGGCTCGTGTAATGGTCCAAAAATATAGATTTTGTGCTATAACGTTTGCTATTTTAATTTAAGTCACTCTGTTTTTTGTTACAAATTTTATGAGCAGTTAGCTACTATGGAGGACAAGGATTTAGGCATATAGAATCAGCCAACAAAAATGGTCTTGTTAAGCTAGGCGGCTTGGTCATCTCAATAGGTTTTGGGAGCGTGTAATTGCCAGCAATGGACTTGTTCCCGCTGTCGCGGTTTTGCGTATACTACCGTACCAATCTCTTCAAACGAACATGGCATGTCATTTTACCTATTTAAGCGGAAATGACATGTATTCATTTTGATATGTTTGCTTACTCAATACTTGTCCTAAGCATATATATATATTGAGATGTGAGACAGCCTAATGCCTAATCATACATCCTCCATTGTAGACGCTGCTGGATTAGTTTCATTATCAACGTTCAGTGTTCGCCACTTTTGCTGTTGGGTTAAATACCATATCCGGATTAATTGACCATTTTGTCGGCTTGTGCTTATGATGTTTTTTTTTGGTTTTAATTTCAAACTGTGTTCTATATTCTTCTTTTTCGATATCTAAATGTATTATAATTTGTGTCGTTTCTGTTTCACAGAAATCAACTGCCAAAGAAGTTACCCAAGCGTTGCTTTTGCTTGAAGAAACATGATATATAATAATAATTAATCGTTAGCGATGTAGATATAAAGATTTAAATGTGAAGAAAGGAAAACTAAACAATTTAATCTCTTACAAACCGATAAATATATAATTATATTTTTTAAAAATCATCTCAATATAACCTTTGAATTACTAATTAAAATATATACATTAACATATCAAGTAACTGTAAGACTGGCATGATATATGCATGGAATTAGTTTGAGAAAAAAATACCGTAAAAAATTAATTTTTTCAAAAGCAGCAGAACTGTAGCCATAATTAAACAGATTTTTTAATACTTGATCATTTATTACAGAGTTCTGCATAATTTATGTACAGAAACACATTTACGTCGGGTCTATCGAGATGTCATTTACTTTCATAGTCTGTATAGCAATCTGTTTCAGCTTTCTGCATAGCGGGTATAAATCGGTTTAATCGAAAGAGACCGAAAAATGGGGTATCCATTCCTCCCCTATCCAGACTGTCCCTTCAAGATTTATCACAATGCGATGTTTCAATCATTTTGCTGGCAATGTAACCTTTAGCGGCGGAAGTGAAATACATGTATATGCCGTTGTCGATATACTAAGCCAAAGTCTTGGTCTTAGCCTAAGCTAAGGTCCCTATACGAGCCATGTACTAAGCCTAAGCATTAGTCGGGGGGCTACCGCCCCCGAACTCCCCGCTCTACTCTGTTCTTTTTTCTAACGTTATAACCCCTAAAGGTGACATGGGCCATTTTTGCAATAAGCAAAATACTGGTTTTAAGTTAAGCTGTGTTTTACTACAATACCGTAGTGAACACAGCTTTTAAAGATTCATTATAATTATAACAGCTCTACGCCGTTGTAGAAAACGTGGAAAAAACTAAAATTTAGTTAAATAATTCCCTTGACAACAAGTCGGTAACTGTATGAGTTTTGTTTTGTGTAGTCGTTTTTCGAATATGTCAAAAATACGTTCCATCCCGTATTTGTATATTTGATTTTCATTGTATTGTGTAGTTCCTAACATTCACTTTTCGCTTACAAGCTTGAGTAATTATATATTTGTAGTCGATATTTATAATTATAGAAAGGCGGTCAAAATCGATTTAAGTAGAATAAATTACAAAAGTTTGCCGTATCACGCAAATACAATATATACAATAATGATAACTGTAATTTTATTTCTTCTATTTTGTTCTATAAACAGCTGATTTGACAAGAATCGTTGAGGCGCTAATAAGACTATTCATTATTCGTAACGCATAACGCGTGTTTGTTGTAGCATAGTAGGTCTCTGGTTTGGAGTAAAGTGCGTAGAGTCGTGGGTTCTAAGGCCCATCCAGAGTTTTGTCCTGTTCTAAGACCGAAAATTTTGTCCTGCTCTGACCTACGCCGTGCGCCTACTATACGGCTGCAAAAGCACTACATAAATTCGCAGATATAACCTTTAGGGGCGGAAATTAAATGCTTGATATATACCGTTCTCGATATACTAAGCCTTAGTTTTAGCCTAAGCTAAGGTTTTTATATGAACCATGTACTAAGCCTAAGCCTAAGTCGGGGGGCTTCAGCCCCACGAACCCCCACTCTAAGCTGTACTTTTTAAGAAATTCTTAACTATTTCTCAAAATTAATAATATACTGTGTTTTAATTTTAGCTTTAAAGAAACTGGATCTGAACAGTCGTACCATTACGGCTTCGTCTTAAATTCAACAAAATACCCTTTTTAGAAGTTATTTCCCACTTATTTCTGTTCGTGTTATATGAAGGCGATAAAAACACAAAATAAAACTTAACCGCATGCGCAATAGAGGAATGATGATGAATAAACATCCAACGACGCCAGAAAAACTAAGTAGAACGTCGATCAGACCATATTCCATTCAAAATTTCCCCACTTTTCCTCAGTCCTTAGAAAACATCTTCTAAGCGTCTCCGCTAGGAATGAATTGAATACAGGCGCGTTCGGAACTGCGAAAATGCCATTCAGAAATTTTTGTAGACAATACAGTTGTAGCGAAGCAAGTCCTAATGGGTATAAAATTTTTCTATTTCTCCAACGATGACCTTGTGTAATGGTAGCACTCAGAAACCTAGGACTTCACTTACTACACAAATAAAATAAGTACCTAACTTAATATTACTAAAATAAATAATAGTACGGCAATAAAATAATGAATTGTTGAATTGACAAGGTGGATCTAAGGATCCAAATAATAAATTAATATTAATGCTCGAGCAAACTTTATGAACCACAAGGTGGATCCTCCGATCCGGCCTAAGCTTTGACTTAAGCTTAGCTCAACCTAGTCAATAAAATTTATCGGAGCACCCCTGTGCTCTCAACAGTGAACAAATTTTAGGAGCAGCCCTCTGCTCTCAAGAAGAATAAATTTTCGGAGCACCCCCGTGCTCTAAAAGAAAATTTTTGGAGCAGCCCGTCTGCTCTCAATAGCCCAAGAAAATGTGGAGCACCCCGTGTGCTCTCAAAGACCCACTAGTAAATGGAGCACCCCTGTGCTCTCAATAGTACATTTTCGGAGCAGCCCTCTGCTCTCAATAAACCTCAAATTTTTCTCAAACTCGGAATCAGCGCTATGTCTTAGCTTTAAGTATCTACTGCCTAGCTAGACCAGTGTTAAATAACAAGGTGCCGTATGGCTTGTAAGCTAAGAAATAAATTAGACAATAAACGACACTTACTCTGAGATCTCCGATCAGCGAGAGGCATCGGCATGGGGATAGCTAATAGTATACAAATGTCGCACTTAACACCAAAGGTTACTCCATTAAAAAATTCTGTTCGGGTTTTGGGGGAACAAGTTATTAAAGATTCGGAGCAGATTCAACAGTTAACCGTGAATCAAGAGAGAATTTCTGCAATAACGCATGATATTGTCCGATATATAGAACAAACCACAGTATCATTAGAGTGCACTGTCATGAAGGGTGTAGCGTGGACACATTTTATGGCTCAGACCAATTTCTTTTTGAATGAGGTCCGCAATATAATTAAAGCCATGGTGCTAGCTGGTAACAGCGGAACACTTTCTGCTGACATACTGACAGCTTCACAAATAAGGCTGTTAGTACAAAAAGAAATTACATTGATTGACACAGTTTATGTACATGATCCCAGTCTATTTTATCATTTCGTTAAGGCGTACCCAGTCTTAATGGACATTGTAGACACCAGGTTTGGTGTTATACTAGAAATACCGCGCATACGGGTGGAGAATATCCTACCGCTTATGCGGGTGGTTAACGTAGGGGTTTGGGGAACTTTCCGTCGCCATACACGCCGGACAAACAATAGAACACATTGAGATGCTCGATGACAACGAGGTTGAGTTCTTATATGACAGCAACAACCGTTTGTTACAACTTGACCCTCCGAGACGCACCAAGCAATGCAACAATATTGGAGTTACACGAGACAATGTTGTCCAAATTATAAGCGAACAAAAGAAGACTATTGACACCGAGCGATCTATACAAAGTCTTGAGTAAAATAGACTTTGGACAAACGACCCTTAACCCTTTCGAGCTCAAACAATTGAAAACAACCATCTCTGAAAACACAGACATAGACAGTGGGCACCCGTTTGATCTAGGCCGATGAGATGTACACCAACACCGGATAGTCACCGGAGACGCAAGGCCGATTAAACAGGTACCCTACCGTTTAGCACATTCATTACGAGAACCCTTACGTGAGGAATTAAACAACATGGTAGAAGCAGGCCTAATAACGCCGTCAGATTCACCTTGGGGCTCCCCCATAGTGTACGTCACCAAGAGTGACGGTACCTTGCGTCTGTGCGTCGACTTCCGCAAGCTCAACGTAGTTGCGGAACGTGACTTATACCCGTTGCCTCGTATAGATGACATACTGGGATGTCTCAGAGACACCAAATTCAGGTCCAGTTTGGATCTTAACAAAGGTTTCTGGCAATTAGAACTGGACCCTGAGACCAAGGAGAAAACCTCCTTCGTCACTGTCCACGGACAGTACGAATATAACGTTCTGCCCTTCGGACTGAATTCTTCACCAGGCGCCTTCCAAAGGTGCATGTCAATCATATTAAAGGTCCTAAAATGGGAACGATGCCTCATCTACATAGACGACATACTAGTCTTCTCACCCACATTTGAAACAACACCTAGCGGACTTAATAACAGTATTTGACAGGTTCCGTAAGGCCAATCTCAAGTTAAAGCCTTCAAAATGCCAATTTGGGCAGAAACAATTAAAATACCTGGGACATATTATCAGTTCTGAGGGAGTTAAACCCAATCCCGAGAAGACCGCTGCTATAGAAAATTACACACGACCGGAGACTCTCAAACAGTTACAAAGTTTCCTAGGACTTGTAGGATACTATCACAAATTTATACCACATTATTCGGAAATTTGTGAACCAGCTCAACGCACTTCGACAGCAATACATTGTTTAACCGGTCCGTATTGCTTGGG
>JASANE010009473.1:0-18316 GCA_030248225.1 Trileptium ribeirensis | reverse complement strand
TTGTTATTTCTAAAAATATAAATACGTACGGCTGGACTTCCCATTCGATGCCAGCGGGTATAACCTAGATGGCGCCTGATTTAACCAGGAGAACAATTTTATTAAATACTTTTAACGGAGTATCTTTGTTATTTCTAAAAATATAAATATGTACGGCTGGACTTTCCATTCGATGCCAGCGGGTATAACCTACGATGGCGCCTGATTTAACCAGGAGAACAATTTTATTAAATACTTTAACGGAGTATCTTTGTTATTTCTAAAAATATAAATACGTACGGCTGGACTTTCCATTCGATGCCAGCGGGTATAACCTAGATGGCGCCTGATTTAACCAGGAGAACAAAAGGGGTCACTCCTTGTTCAACCGTGGGCTTCGAAATTTAAGAGTTGTTAAAATTATTTCCGAGAAAATAGGTTAAAACTCAAGAATCGGATTCTTTGTTATTACGCTTATGCAGCGTGTAAATGCTATTTTTTAGCAAATTCTGTTAACATTTATGAAGTTTTTAGCTTCAGAATGTACTGTGCAAAAAATTTGTTAAATTTTTATGTCAACTGAGAGTATTTTTATCAAGGAGAATCAAAAATTTTATTACTGGGGGCGCCAATGTTTTGCCAAGGGAACTTAAATTGTTCCTATTTGAAGAGCAGAGTACGGTTTTTAGAAATCTATTATTCTCGTGTGTTAGGGACTATTTTTGGTCATTTCAGTGTGTATGACGACTATTTTTGCCAGGGTAATTTTTGTAAAAACATTTCAATTATTTTTGCAAGTAGATATGTTAACTTTGGAGGTGGTAGTTGTTTTAAAAGATCTAGTTTTTTGCTTTAATGTGATTCCATTGTGCCCAACTATTCCGAAAAAGTTATGTGTTGTTTGTGAGCTATAGTGATTGGAAAATAGGAAAAAATTGCTGTGTTCAGTGAGCAGAAGTGATTGGAAATTTGTATATTGCTTAAAACAGGGTCAGTTTTTGTTTGTCATCCTAAGTCGGAGCTTCAAATTTGCGATTCCTAACAAGTAAAAGGGTTTGCGTTTATATTCTGAAAATTGTGGATTTTTGTATTACTAGTATAGATATAAATATTCTTTTATGTTTTTCCCACGTAAGGGTAGAGTGTCTGCCGCACTCAAGGGCGTAGCACATTCGTTAAAGCGAAGGTAGTCGGTTATTTGCATTTATTTTATATACATCAGTTGAATTTTCTCCGCAGTCAGCAAAAAAGTGGGGTAGGGGCGAGGTCGCTCTTCCATTTTAAATTTAAATAATGACCTTTCCTGTCAAAATGCAGTGTCGAAGTATCTGACACCGCTTTGAGCGCCTCGTTCTTCTTCGGCGGCTTTGTTTTTGTTTTTTGTGTACAGTTTCTTAACTACACATCGTTTTATTTAGAATTTTGTGAAAACGTTCGGTTACGGGACAATATTTTCGGCCAATTTGTTATCTCGGCATCGGCATTGTGCTCACACTAGTGCGACGATTTGGCGCTTTATTCGTTGTCAGAGAAAAACTGTCTGTTTGGATATTTTTGTGTTTATGCGTTTGGGCCTCGGGCCCGGAACCCAGTGAAATATGAAAACAACGCTCCACTAAATCGTGGTTTATTTTGATGACAAGAAATTTTAGTACCCACATCATGAATAGATGTGCACATGAATCTTCCAGAAACGAACTCCGGCGTTCCAAGTTTCATCCCTCAACGTTTTACAGGGAACGTAGCGCGTCGGCAAGATGATTGACGGAGCAGAATCTACGGGCTTATATAATGAGTTTATGTTTCAGTTTGTAGCTTTTCCAAACAGGGAGCGGGGTCATCACTGGATAAGAGCCCACTGAGCTTTCGCTTCAACTAATTTCTCTCCGGTGCCCTTCGGCCTCCCCAGTTCATGCCTATACTTTTCTGTGTGGAGATTAAAAATTTGAGAATTTTTGAATTTTCCTGGGGGATTAAAAAATATGCTGTTTTTTACTATTTTCGCTAAAAATCTTGAATTTTAAAATCGCCGGCTCAAAATTAACTTAAATTTTTTGTCATTACATTAGTCTGAATTGCAGTCAGTTGTTAAATCAGTGGGGACACCCGAGTGGAACAGTAAAGCACCCCATTTTTTTCTTAAGCTGCCCTTAATTTCTAGGGGAGTGAGCCCCCAGTTGATGCTAGCCAGGTAATCTTTGGAGTTCACGGTTTCTCCCAACCGCCAAAATTACACCTGGGTGCATGATCTGGGTAGGGGGTCGAGTTCGACACTGGGGGAGCTGAAAAAGCACACGTGGCCATCCCTCCAGTTCATCTGGAGGGTCCCTCCAGTTGAAGGAGGGGAACATAAAGAACTGCACCATCAGAAAACGTCAAAAATGTTCTTATCTGGAGAGTTCATCGCAATTGTCTTTAATAAAAAAGGGAAAAACTGCAAAAGGATTTTTGTTCAGACCAATTTTTTTTTTGGTGATTTTTTAACCAAAAATATGGGAAAAATCGGATATTTTTTAGCCCATTAGACAAAAATTTGGCAATTTTTACTGAAGCCGGAAAGTACCTAGGGTCAGAGACTTGAGAGGCCAAAGTTTACCTGGGACATGAGCTGGGGGAACCCGGGGGAGTTCGAAATATCGTGGTGGGGAGAGGAGCAGTTTCCCCTGTGAGAGAAACCGGAGTTATAGCTTTGACCGCTACACCGTACCTACATGCGCTTTGTCGACAACTAAAGAATATTTTTTTCGCTAAAAAGTGAAGGGATTAAAGGCTTCTAGTGGAATTTGTAGTTTTTGCATAATTATTATTACTTGTGATAGAATCATAGTCTACCGATAACTTCTATAAATCTTATAGTTTTGCAGTGTTATATATTATCTTATATTTTCGACCCTAATCCAATCAATCGTATGTTTTTTCAAATTTTGTTTCGAAGTTTTACAAAAACATTTGATTTATTAATTTTGAAATAGCAAACTTTTGTTTTTCGGTGCCGGGCAAAACAGAAGTAATGACAGTTTTTCTAAAAATTAACATTTATGTTAATTTTAAAAAATCTTATTTGTAACCAGTTGCCAAAAAGTTATAAATGTCAGCTATGGCACCCATATGTGGGATCTCTACTGGAGCTTGAACGAATAGATATAGTCAATATTTGGAATACTCGGTATCGGTATTTCGAAATATTAAACGATACCAATACGGGTATCGCAAACTGTAGAAAAATTTGAAACTGACTTAAAAATCACGAACCAAATTTTTGTTACCACTCAAAGGGAAGCATATCGGCTTCATGTTTAATTCCTTTGTGTCTCATGTGTTTGCGTACAACAAATATAATTTGTGCGAAATATTGCGTCTAAAAAATTAAGGACCAGGGTACTCAGTAATATTTTAGCATCTCCGTGTATGCATGTTTACTTTAATATTTCACCTGCACTTCACGGTTGTGGGGTGCCTCCATGTTCAGCATGCTTCTCTATATGCTCCGTTCGTTTGCGGCTGTTGTGACTATATTGATAGCGTCTTTTTCCAACGCGGGCCGCAGTGTTGTGGAAATGCGGTTCGCAGTCGTTTAGAACCTGACCCTTGATGTCATGTGGGCACGACCTCTAAAGCAAGGCCAAGTAGTTATTATGGCGGCTTGAATAAGCAATAAGGCAACCGACCTGTAGCGATACAGAAAACATGGCCAAACAGTCGCATTCGATCCCGCTGTAGTTATCTATTCAGCGGCACGTGTGATGCATCTTGCGCTGTAGTTCATCATTCATAACGGGAGTCAGCTTAGCCAATTCTAAAATTGACACCGACAGAAGTTTTCGATGACATCTAGTTTCTGCAGTGCTGACTTTGGCTGGCCATATTCCACTGGCATACAGCAATATAGAATGAATGGCGACGCGTAAATTTGCCGCTTTGTTCCTAATATCATATCTTGCGACTGCCAAAAGAGACCTCATTCTGCGGAATAAGATCTTGCTTTAGCTATCCGGGATCAATTTCATTCTCCGTAAAGCCCGTACCGTGATCGTGCTGCCTAAATAGCAAGTTTCTGCCACAAACTCCAGGTGCTTTTTTGGTAAGAATTTTCGTTTTGTGGTCGATGCAGCAGGACATTACCTTTGTGTTTGCATTGCTGATGATTAAGCCTATTTGTTTGGTGGGTTGTTATTCATTATATACATTTATATAATAATAAACATATATAAAAATATCGAATCGGCATTTCATAATATGGGTATCGGCTATCGTATTTTTCATTATTGGCTAAGCCTTAATTTCTATCTTCGTATCATACTTCTATTTTTTCGGAAATATAGTATCCGTTATACAACTGGTCGTAACGATATTAACCATTCTGCAACTTCCTGATTTTACACAAACTAATTATCCTTTACAAAATTGATTAAAAAGTACGTACAACAAACACATACATGAACCGGCATATTCTAACTTACTGAAACGTAAACGGCTTCGAAAATAGCATAAATGAAAGCAAAATTGTAAGGCCTTTGCGAAGTGTTGTCACTAAAACACAACAATAAATATAAAATGAACAACTGTGAGGGCGTCTTTCAATCCTGCAGTCAGGTGGCATAGTAAGTTCAAAGTCAGCACGTCCTGTTTTGCAGTAACAATAATTATTGTACAGTGTTCACGAAAATTAATATAGAAAAATGGCCAAATATACAACCTACCACAGTATCGGGCAAAAGTACAATATATATTCGCAATACGTACGGTGTTTGTGGTCAGCACTGCTCGAGGCTTAAAATCTAGTGTTGATGCATATAGTGACATCACGCAGTAAGCAGCATTGTACGTATTTATCTCATATGTCAAAATAAAAATTGAGATTTCAAAAATTTAATCCATCAAATCACAAGAAGACAGATTGTTTGTGTGACGACGGAAGACGCAAAATGTAATGGCTTGCGAGGCCGCTTTGAACGAACCGCCGCGTTATGCAGAATGGTTATCGTTACGACCAGTTGTATAACGGGTATACTATATTTCCTAAAAAATAGAAGTATGATACGAAGATAGAAATTAAGGCTTAGCCAATAATGAAAAATACCGATAGCCGATACCCATATTATGAAATGCCGATATCGATATTCACAGAGCAGGTTTATTATTATATAAATGTATATAAATGAATAAACAACGCCACCAAACAAATAGGCTTAATCATCAGCAATGCAAACACAAAGGTAATGTCCTGCTGCATCGACCACAAAACGGAAATCTCTACCAAAAAAGCGACGCTGGAGTTTGTGGCAGAAACTTGCTATCTAGGCAGCACGATCACCGGTACGGGCTTTACGGAGAATGAAATTGATCGCCGGATAGCTAAAGCAAGATCTGCATTCCGCAGAATGAGGTCTCTTTTGGCAGTCGCAAGATATGATATTAGGAACAAAGCGGCAAATTTACGGTGTCGCCATTCATTCTATATTGCTGTATGCCAGTGGAATATGGCCAGCCAAAGTCAGCGACGTGCAGAAACTAGATGTCATCGAAAACTTCTGTCGGTGTCAATTTTAAAATTGGCTAAGCTGACTCCCGTTATGAATGATGAACTACAGCGCAAGATGCATCACACGGTGCCGCTGAATAGATAACTACAGCAGGATTGAATGCGGCTGTTTGGCCATGTTCTCCGTATGGATACAGGTCGGTTGCCTTATCGCCTCATCCAAGCCGCCATAATAACTACTTGGCCTTGCTTCAGAGGTCGTGCCCACATGACATCGAAGTGCCAGGTTCTAAACGACTGCGAACCACATTTCCACAACGACTGCGGCCCGCGTTGGAAAAAGACGCTATCAACATCGTCACAAAGGCCGCAAACGAACGAAGCATATGGAGAAGCATGCTGAACATGGAGGCGCCCCACAACCGTGAAGTCAGGTAGATATTAAAGTAAACATGCATACACGGAGATGCTAAAATATTACTGAGTACCCTGGTCCTTAATCTTTAGACGCAATATTTCGCACAAATTATATTTGTTGTACGGAAACACATGAGACACAAAAATTAAACATGAAGCCGATATGCTTTCCTTTGAGTGGTAACAAAATTTGGTTCGTGATTTTTAAGTCAGTTTCAAATTTTTCTACAGTTTGCGATACCGGTATTGGTATCGTTTAATATTTCAAAAATACCGATACCGATATTCCAAATATTGACGATATCTGTATTCGTTCAAGCTCCAGTAGAGATCCCAGATATGGGTGCCATAGCTGACATTTATAACTCTTTGGCAGCTGGTTACAAATAAGATTTTTTAAAATAACATAAATGTTAATTTTTAAAAAACTGTCAATTACTTCTGTTTTGCCCGGCACCGAAAAACAAAAGTTTGCTATTTCAAAAATTAATAAATCAAATGGTTTTGTAAAACTTCGAAACTAAATCTGAAAAACATACGATTGATTGGATTAGGGTCGAAAATATAAGATAATATATAACACTGCAAAACTATAAGATTTATAGAACTATCGGTAACTATGATTCTATCACAAGTAATAATAATTAATATGCAAAAACTACGAATTCCACTAAAAGCCTTTAATCCCTTCACTTTTAAGCGATAAAATCCTCTTTAGTTGCTGACAAAGCGCATGTAGGTACAGTCTAGCGGTCAAAGCTATAACTCTGGTTTCTCTAAATAGGGGAACCTGCTCCTCTCCCCACCACGATATTTCGAACTCCCCCGGGTTCCCCCAGCTCATGTCCCAGGTAAACTTTGGCCTCTCCGGTTCATGACCCTAGGTACTTTCCGGCTTCAGTAAAAATTGCCAAATTTTTGTCTAATGGGCTAAAAAATATGCGAATTTTTCCAATTTTGGCTAAAAAATCACCGAATTTTACATGGTCTGCCCAAAAATCCTTATAGTTTCCCTTTTTATTAAAGACAATTGCAATGAACTGCCAGATAAGACATTTTTGACGTTTTCTGATGGTGCAGTACTTTATGTTCCCCTACTTCAACTGGAGGGACCCTCCAGATGAACTGGAGGAATCACCACATGTATTTTCAGCTCCCCCAGTGTCGAACTCGACCCCCTACCCAGATCATGCACCCAGGTGTAATTTTGGCGGTTGGGAGAAACCAGTAAACTACCAAATTTATACCTGGCTGCATCAACTGGGGGTCACCGAGTTCGAAATTAAGGGCAGCTTAAAATTCACATGGTGCGATTTCCTGTTTCACTGGGTGTCCCCCAGTGATTTAACGACTGACTGCAATTAAGACTAATGTAATGACGAAAAATTTAAGTTAATTTTGACCCGGCGAAGAAAAAATTAGAGATTTTTAGCGAAAATAGTAAAAAACAGCATATTTTTTGATCCAGGAAGTAAAAATTCTCGAACTTTTAATCTCACAGAAAAGTATGGGCATGAACTGGGGAGGCCGAAATTTACCAGAGGGGCCTGAATTGAACAAACAAGTGGCCTATATACATGATGACCTCACTCCCTGTTTGGAAAAGCTACAAACTAAAACATAAACTCATTATATAAGCCCGTCATTCTACTCCGTCGATCATCTTAAAAATTCACTACGTTCCCTGTAAAACATTAAATGATTTTGGAACACAGAGGTCATTTCTGGAGGTTCATGTGCACATCTCCTCGTGATGTGGGTACTAAAATTTCTTGTCATCGAAATAAACCACGTTATATTAGAGCATTGTTTTCATATTTCACTGGTTCCAGGCCCAAGGCCCAAACGCATAAGCAAAAAATATCCAAACAGACAGTTTACCTGTGACAGCGATCAAAGCTCCAAATCGTCGCACAAGTGTGAGCACGATGCTAATACCGAGATAGCCGGTAGCCGAAAATATTGTACCGTAACCAAACGTTTTCACAAAATTCTAAATAAAACGATGTGTCGTTAAAAATATACACAAAAAACAAAAACGAAGCCGCGAAGAAGAACGAGGCGCTCAACGGAGTGTCGGATCTTTCGACACTGCATTTTGACAGGGGTCGTCACAAGAAGGCGTGATAATGGAAGAGCGACCTCGCCCCTACCCCACTTTTTTGCTGACTGCGGAGAAAATTCAACTGATGTATATAAAATAAATGCAAATAACCGACTACCTTCGCTTTAACGAATTTGCTACGCCCTTGAGTGCGGCCGACAGTCTACCCTTACGTGGGAAAAACATAAAAGAATATTTTATCTATACTAGTAATACAAAAATCCACAATTTTTAGAATATAAACGCAAACCCTTTTACTTGTTAGGAATCGCAAATTTGAAGCTCCGACTTAGGATGACAAACAAAAACTGACCCTGTTTTAAGCAATATACAAATTTCAATCACTTCTGCTCACTGAACACAGCAATTTTTACTTATTTCAATCACTATAGCTCACAAACAACACATAACTTTTTCGGAATAGTTGGGCACAATGGAATCACATTAAAGCAAAAAACTAGATCTTTTAAAACAACTACCACCTCCAAATTTGACATATCTACTTGCAAAAATAATTGAAATGTTTTTACAAAATTACCCTGGCAAAAATAGTCATCATACACCTGAAATGACCAAAAATAGTCCTAACACGCGAGAGGCAAAGTTTTTAAAAACCGTACTCTGCTCTTCAAATAGGGGCAATTTAAGTTCCCTTGGCAAAACATTGGCGCCCCCAGTAATAAAATTTTTGATTCTCCTTGATAAAAATACTCTCAGTTGACATAAAAATTTAACAAATTTTTTACACATTACATTCTGAAGCTAAAAACTTCATAAATGTTAACAGAATTTGCTAAAAAATAGCATTTACACGCTGCATAAGCGTAATAACAAAGAATCCGACTCGAGTTTTAACCTATTTTCTCGGAAATAATTTTAACAACTCTTAAATTTCGAAGCCCACGGTTGAACAAGGAGTGACCCCTTTTGTTCTCCTGGTTAAATCAGGCGCCATCTAGGTTATACCCGCTGGCATCGAATGGAAAGTCCAGCCGTACGTATTTATATTTTTAGAAATAACAAAGATACTCCGTTAAAGTATTTAATAAAATTGTTCTCCTGGTTAAATCAGGCGCCATCTAGGTTATACCCGCTGGCATCGAATGGAAAGTCCAGCCGTACATATTTATATTTTTAGAAATAACAAAGATACTCCGTTAAAGTATTTAATAAAATTGTTCTCCTGGTTAAATCAGGCGCCATCTAGGTTATACCCGCTGGCATCGAATGGGAAGTCCAGCCGTACGTATTTATATTTTTAGAAATAACAAAGATACTCCATTAAAGTATTTAATAAAGAAATATGTCACTCAATAATAGATCAACAACAAAAATGACAGTAGAGCACAAAAATTACCATTGTAACAATTTTGTTGCCATCTTACAACTATTATATCTAGCTAACCAACTGAACTATCCAGCAATTCTTAAATGACCACCAACATGTGGCCTAAAACATGATGGGATAGATATTTACAACATCATTTTTATTAAAGAGCGGGAAAAGCACTACGTTTAATGGCACAAAAAGAACAGGGAACGGACATAGCGGAATTGGCAATACAGCTATATGTAAATAACGAATACAGACCAAAGTAACACTGAGACGCGTGAATAAAATGCAGGTCATACTATTCTCGATACACTAAACCTAAGCTGAGCTCCTTACATGAGAAATACACTAAGCCTAATGAGTGAGTCCACTTTAGATACATACACCATGGTGTTCATTTGTCAAAATCACGAACTGCATCGTGCACGTTTGCATTTTAGTAAACGCGAACAAGGGCTCTGCGATGTACGAACGGAATTTGAGTACGCACACTTTTCCGCGCTTACCAAATGACATGCTGAATCGAACAGCTCTATGTGTATATAAGCATAAAACGTGACTGGTGATCATGCTCTGCCGTGTAAGCGGTCAGAAAAATGTGATGCTAAATCGCAAAATAGTCATTGCGGCCAGCACCTATATGTTGCTATATCATAAATCTTTGTTGGCATACATAAGGAAAAATCTTTCTTACAATACAACGATCGTTTTTAGGACCCTGAAATGACTTGAAAAAGGAACTACCCAAGTGCACAATCCTAAAGTGGACTCACTCATAAGCCTAAAAGTCCGAGACTGCTGCCCGCTAACATCCCGCTCTAGGCTGTTGTTTTTCTAACGATATAATATTAAGCCCTTCAGGGTTACTAGGGCCAGTTAAAAATAATTATTAGAAAAAAAGTAATCAAACTTACATCAATGAAAAACGGAAAACTGCTAAAAATTTCACCGGTAATGAACAAAACGACTATGATATAGATAAAGCCAATACCATACGAATAAAGAATCTGAAATAAAGCGACAAAACGTGTTCGACACAGTCTTTTGAACAGTTCAACAGCAACAGCAGAAGAAAGCTGGATTTATTTATACATTATTATACAGCTGTAACAGTTTCTTTCGGATCTTTATGCTTAAAACTGTTCCTTCGGCAAATTATATTTGCTAAATAAATACTAATTTGTGCGTCTACCTACTGCTATTAAGAAGTAAGGTCCATGATTTTGATTTGAGAAAAACCTATCGTTGTCGCTTGTCTAAGGCCAAAAATATTATAATATTGCGTGACAAACGTTCCTGCTAACAGGTCACTGATCTGATGTACAATAGTGCACGCCAGAAATGACCGCTGCTCGCTCGTTGGTCATTATTCGAATCCTGCAGTTAAGAACACTAACAGTCCCAAGTCTTCGTACTCAATTTAGACAAATTTTTATGCGGTCAGTATGTTACTGACTTGCAATGTAGAAGTCTAAGTGAAAATCTTAGTCGCAAAAATGCCGAAATAATGTCTAAATATCACAATCTTTTGAAGTCAAAATGAATTTGAAAATTGAAATCTGAAAAAACAATATTTTTAATAACAAGAAACATCCTATTCGCCTGTTTGTGACTGAATAAACACCATTTTGTAAAGCACAATTTAATAAGCAACCAGGTAATTTCAGTCGACACTAGCCAAAGTAGCTTTTGGAATAAGAAGTCTTCAAAATTTTCGATATCTGAATTTAATTTTGGCGCCGATCGTTATAAAAGCGATCAATGCTTTGTAAAATCGTCATAATAATAGCTTGCTACTACTGGAAATTTCAGAATAGAGATAAAAATATAATTGATTATCTGGACGGCAAACCCTAACCACTACAACCCACCATTATATACTTCCAGTTTGCTTACCACTTCGGAATTTGTTGCGCCGTAAGCTTTAATCTTTTTTTCTTGAACGTTTCCAATCACAGCATCTGACAGTAAGGCAATACATATCATCACGTACCCTAAAAGTAACGAAAACGAAACTTGAGATTTCACAGTAACTCCACCAAGCTACTAAACGAGGTTCACTACACAGTGAGACCCAAAATTATGAAAGTTAAAGCGGCCCAACATTATGCTGTGCAAGTAGTATATTCTCAGTTGCGATCCGTACGAGGATTCATATCGCAACGTTAGCAACTATGTATACCTAAAATCAGCCGCGGCATCTCAGAAACGATATCAGCAATCAGCGAATTCATGCCGGATTTACTGCCAGTAGTGAATCTACAAACGCCACCTTTCGTTAACACCGAGCCGGCATCAAGCCTTGAATACTTGCGCCAGGAACCGAAGCATGGTATAACGAAATATTACTTTAGATCCTTATCTACGGCTAATCGCCATAAAGAAATGAAACTACGGAAGAGATGGAAAGCCTTGCATTCACCTTACATTCCTAATCTTGGATGACATATGCGGAACCGATCTCGGTACGGAGAACATAATGCCGTACTCATGATAGCATTCACGTTTTCAAATGCGCGGAGAAAGCTAGTTTGCTCAATGTTGCTTTAATCTGGCCACACCCGAGTGTAGTTACAAATTTTCTTGGAATCAATAACATCATTACGCGAGGTGGCCGAGTGTTACAACAACAACAATAAACGACGACCTGACAACCTTTGTTTAGCTTATTTGCCCTATCACACACTTCCTCTCTAAAACTCGATCCGAGTTGATCAAATTACAATCATCACATTTTGACGTCACAAAATAAATACGTAGTGCTGGTGACTAAAGGTTTGCGTACATTTTTTAAAACCGTTTTCACAGATGTGGTGAATAGCTTTTAGATGAAGTGAATTTTTCAGCTGCAACCCAAATTGGATCCCCTACGATACCGCCCCCTCCATCCCTTCTTCGGGGTCGCAAAAATGCAACCGAATACGCGACACGTTTTTCAAACCCCGCTCAAATACAACAAACTGATTGGAATCATTTACATTCGTACCCTCGACCATGATGGTGATCGAGCACACCAGTGGATCGCCATCACTGGAGATCGCGAATCCAACGGTTTTTACACCCACATCAACATGGACAGGAGACAACTTCTCAGGCTTTTCTCAATTTCGTCCATTGGTCAGAATATTTCGGCGAAATTTTTTAATATACAAAATTTGGCGATTGTATTTCAATTACAAATAAGCATTCAAATCGACATCCGATCTGCATCGAAATACAATTGATTGATATCGATTTGCTCGTTTTTCAAAATTTGTTTCGCAACAATGAAAGGCATTGCACCTGCTCAGAGAGGTAGCCCGTCTTTTATTAAACCCAACAAATTCTCCAGTAACAACGCTACACCAGCGAAAAACTAAGAAAGATTTCATGAACCCCCCTTAAAAATTGCCAGCTTTGAGCTTAGTTTCGAGAGCATCGGCTCGGCTGAAGTTCAAATTCATTAATGAACATGATAAATGGATCAACTTGATGCTCGTCGCTCAAAGCGACATTCATTTCCGGTGCGTACTATATCTTTGTTATTTATAGAAACAAACTGAACCTTTAGGCACTATAAAGTGTTTAAATGCGTCGTAGTCAAACCGTATCGCAATATATTAGCTGTCAAATGATGCAGAAAACACGATAAATTATTTAGTTAGAACTGGCTAATGTTTAATATTTTAGCCGATCCAATGCAGCTATGAAACTTTCCCTAAATTTTATTCAAACTGCACGGAAAGAATGTAAAAAAAACTGGGGTATATATCACCAAAATTTATTTCAACACGCATTAACAGCATTGCTCTCCGTATACTGAACGTAGCAAACAATCCGTGAATTAAAAATAATGTTGACAGATTACAGTTTTTCACAGCAGATGCCGAAAAACATGCGGTGATTAGTATTCGATGCGAAGATTATTGCTGCTCTGCAATACATTTGCCGAGATCTATGTAAGCGAGCTATGCATCAACTGTTTTGTCAAACAGCCAGGTACACTGGCCTCTTCATAGAAGGAGAGGGGTTATGAGGATCTACGGCTCCTCCAGGTTATGCCCTCAAGTAAATTTTGGCTACCAGCGGCTCAACCTCCTGAGCACATGTATTTTCCGGACCTCACAAAAAATGATCGTCGTAACAAGGAATGGTTATAACAAAAGCCAGTATTATTGAAGAGTACTAAGCTATCCCGTCGTGGACTCTCAAAAACATAAAAGTTTCGACCAAAAAACATACAATATAAAGTATGTTCTACATTAAAAATTCTGTTACGCAAATACTTGTATTAAAAACTGCCTTTTCATCTATAAAAAATAAACATCAAAAGCAATCGTTCACCTCTGATATCAAAATTCGGAGAAACTTTATTATCGGCTAAAGTGAACAGTATTAGTCCGATACTCATACAAAGGCATGCCGTGACGTCAAGTATGCCATAACGTTTCCCTTAAATATAATTAATGCATGCTGAGTAGTGAGTGGAATAGGAGTAGACATGAATTGTCACTGGCTACAGTGGTAAATTTCGACGGTATCCGTTTCTAAATTTTTGAGTGACAGGCATAGCTCAACTTTGATTGGGCCGATTGACTTGCGCGATAGCTCATTCGAAAAATTGGACGCCATTTTACATTACGCACATAGAGCTAAATCTGATATTAAAACCAGTGAAGAACATTTATGTACTGTTTAATGGTTAAATGTCTTTTAAATATATTTATGTAACGATGAAGCCACGAATCAAGTGTCGGATACATATCAAGTCAATAATATTGGCTTTTGTTATAACCATTCCTTGTTACGACGATCATTTTTTGTGAGGTCCGGAAAATACATGTGCTCAGGAGGTTGAGCCGCTGGTACGCAAAGTTTACTTGAGGGCATAACCTGAGAAGAACCATAATCCTCATAACCCCTCTCCTTCTATGAAGAGGCCAGTGTACCTGGCTGTTTGACAAAACAGTTGATGCATGACTCGCTACATACGATCTCGGCAAACTGTTGCAGAGCAGCAATAATCTTCGCATCGAATACTGATCACCCGCATGTTTTTCGGCATCTGCTGTGAAAAACTGTAATCTGTCAACATTATTTTTAATTCACGGATTGTTTGCTACGTTCAGTATACGGAGAGCAATGCTGTTAATGCGTGTTGAAATAAATTTTGGTGATATATACCCCAGTTTTTTTTACATTCTTTCCGTGCAGTTTGAATAAAATTTAGGGAAAGTTTCATAGCTGCATTGGATCGGCTAAAATATTAAACATTAGCCAGTTCTAACTAAATAATTTATCGTGTTTTCTGCATCATTTGACAGCTAATATATTGCGATACGGTTTGACTACGACGCATTTAAACACTTTATAGTGCCTAAAGGTTCAGTTTGTTTCTATAAATAACAAAGATATAGTACGCACCGGAAATGAATGTCGCTTTGAGCGACGAGCATCAAGTTGATCCATTTATCATGTTCATTAATGAATTTGAACTTCAGCCGAGCCGATGCTCTCGAAACTTAAGCTCGAAGCTGGCAATTTTTAAGGGGGGTTCATGAAATCTTTCTTTTAGTTTTTTCGCTGGTGTAGCGTTGTTACTGGAGAATTTGTTGGGTTTAATAAAAGACAGGGTGCCCTGTTTATCAGCAGGTGCAATGCCTTTTTTCATTGTTCCGAAACAGAATTTTGAAAAAACGAGCAAATCGATATCAATCAATTGTATTTCGATGCAGATCGGATGTCGATTTGAATGCTTATTTGCAGTTGAAATACAATCGCCAAATTTTGTATATTAAAAAATTTCAGCGGAAAAATGTTGACCAATGGACGAAATCAGAAGCCTGAGAAGTTGTCTCCTGTCCATGTTGATGTGGGTGTAAAAACCGTTGGATTCGCGATCTCCAGTGATGGCGATCCACTGGTGTGCTCGATCACCATCATGGTCGAGGGTACGAATGTAAATGATTCCAATCAGTTTGTTGTATTTGAGCGGGGTTTGAAAAACGTGTCGCGTATTCGGTTTGGTTTGCCAACCAAAGAAGGGATGGAGGGGGCGGTATCGTAGGGGATCCAATTTGGGTTGCAGCTGAAAAATTCACTTCATCTAAAAGCTATTCACCACATCTGTGAAAACGGTTTTAAAAAATGTACGCAAACCTTTAGTCACCAGCACTACGTATTTATTTTGTGACGTCAAAATGTGATGATTGTAATTTGATCAACTCGGATCGAGTTTTAGAGAGGAAGTGTGTGATAGGGCAAATAAGCTAAACAAAGGTTGTCAGGTCGTCGTTTATTGTTGTTGTTGTAACACTCGGCCACCTCGCGTAATGATGTTATTGATTCCAAGAAGATTATAACTACACTCGGGTGTGGCCAGATTAAAGCAACATTGAGCAAACTAGCTTTCTCCGCGCATTTGAAAACGTGAATGCTATCATGAGAATGGCATTATGTTCTCCGTACCGAGATCGGGTTCCGCATATGTCATCCAAGATTAGGAATGTAAGGTGAATGCAAGGCTTTCCATCTCTTCCGTAGTTTCATTTCTTTATGGCGATTAGCCGTGAGATAAGGATCTAAAGTAATATTTCGTTATACCATGCTTCGGTTCCTGGCGCAAGTATTCAAGGCTTGATGCCGGCTCGGTGTTAACGAAAGGTGGCGTTTGTAGATTCACTACTGGCAGTAAATCCGGCATGAATTCGCTGATTGCTGATATGGTTTCTGAGATGCGCGCGGCTGATTTTAGGTATACATAGTTGCTAACGTTGGCGATATGAATCCTCGTACGGATCGGCAACTGAGAATAGGCTACTTGCACAGCATAATGTTCGGTCACTTTAATTTTCATAATTTTGGGTCTCACTGTGTAGTGAACCTCGTTTAGTAGCTTGGTGGAGTTACTGTGAAATCTCAAGTTTCGTTTTAGTTACTTTTAGGGTACGTGATGATATGTATTGCCTTACTGTCAGATGCTGTAATTGGGAACATTTCAAGAAAAAAGGATTAAAGCTTTACAGGCGCAACAAATTCCGAAGTGGTAAGCAAGACTGGAAGTATATAATGGTGGGTTGTGATGGTTTGGCTTAGCCGTCCAGATAATCAATTATATTTTTATCTCTATTCTGAAATTTCCAGTAGTAGCAAGCTATTATTATGACGATTTTACAAAGCATTGATCGCTTTTATAACAATAAGCACAAAAAAATTAAATTCAGATATCGAAAATTTTGAAGACTTCTTATTCCAAAAGCTACTTTCGCTCATGTTGACTTGAAATTACCTGGTTGCTTATTCAATTGTGCTTTACAAAGTGGTGTTTATTCAGTCACAAACAGGCGAATAGGATGTTTCTTGTTATTAAAAATATTGTTTTTTCAGATTTCAATTTTCAAATTCATTTTGACTTCAAAAGATTGTGATATTTGAGACGTTATTTTCGGCATTTTTGCGACTAAGATTTTCACTTAGACTTCTACATTGCAAGTCAGTAACATACTGACCGCATAAAAATTTGTCTAAATTGAGTACGAAGACTTGGGACTGTTAGTGTTCTTTTTAACTGCAGGATCTGAATAATGACCAACGAGCGAGCAGCGGTCATTTCTGGCGTGCACTATTGTACATCAGATCAGTGACCTGTTGGCGAAAACATTTTGTCACGCAATATTATAATATTTTTGGCCTTAGACAAGCGACAACGATAGGTTTTTCTCAAATCAAAAAAATCATGGACCTTACTTCTTAATAGCAGTAGGTAGACGCACAAATTAGTATTTATTTAGCAAATATAATTTGCCGAAGGAACAGTTTTAAGCATAAAGATCCGAAAGAAACTGTTACAGCTGTATAATAATGTATAAATAAATCCAGCTTTCTTCTGCTGTTGCTGTTGAACTGTTCAAAAGACTGTGTCGAACACGTTTTGTCGCTTTATTTCAGATTCTTTATTCGTATGGTATTGGCTTTATCTATATCATAGTCGTTTTGTTCATTACCGGTGAAATTTTTAGCAGTTTTCCGTTTTTCATTGATGTAAGTTTGATTACTTTTTTCTAATAATTATTTTTAACTGGCCCTAGTAACCCTGAAGGGCTTAATATTATATCGTTAGAAAAACAACAGCCTAGAGCGGGATGTTAGCGGGCAGCAGTCTCGGACTTTTAGGCTTATGAGTGAGTCCACTTTAGGATTGTGCACCTTGGGTAGTTCCTTTTTCAAGTCATTTGGGGGTCCTAAAAACGATCGTTGTATTGTAAGAAAGATTTTTTCCTTATGTATGCCAACGAAGATTTATGATATAGCAACATATAGGTGCTGGCCGCAATGACTATTTTGCGATTTAAGCATCACATTTTTTGACCGCTTAGCCCGGCAGAGCATGATCACCAGTCACGTTTTATGCTTGTTGCACATAGAGCTGTTCGATTCAGCATGTCATTTGGTAAGCGCGGAAAAGTGTGCGTACTCAAATTCCGTTCGTACATCGCCAAGAACCCTTGTTCGCGTTTACTAAAATGCAAACGTGCACGATGCAGTTCGTGATTTTGACGAATGAACACCATGGTGTATGTATCTGAAAGTGGACTCACTCATTAGGCTTAGTGTATTTCTCATGTAAGGAACTCAGCTTAGGTTTAGTGTATCGAGAATAGTATGACCTGCATTTTATTCACGCATCTCAGTGTTACTTTGGTCTGTATTCGTTATTTACATATAGCTGTATTGCCAATTCCGCTATGTCCGTTCCCTGTTCTTTTCTGTTTTAGTAAACGTAGTGCTTTTCCCGCTCTTTAATAAAAATGATGTTGTAAATATCTATCCCATCATGTTTTAGGCCACATGTTGGTGGTCATTTAAGAATTGCTCGGATAGTTCAGTTGGTTAGCTAGATATAATAGTTGTAAGATGGCAACAAAATTGTTACAATGGTAATTTTTGTGCTCTACTGTCATTTTTGTTGTTGATCTATTATTGAGTGACATATTTCTTTATTAAATACTTTAATGGAGTATCT
>JASANE010009469.1:0-34328 GCA_030248225.1 Trileptium ribeirensis | reverse complement strand
ATATATTGGTTTTTCTGAACGTTGAATACAACGATTAGATCATATAGCGTACGTCGCCTATTTCATGCCTTTTCATAGGTTTTCAATGGGTTTAGGTAAATAAATTGACTCAAAATATAGCATGTATCTAGTACTTTGGTTATGTGTGCGTACACAGCACCAAGAATAGTGTGTGTATAAGGTTTTTGGTAGGATATGATAGTTTGTTTATCTAGGCACTAGCACAAACAAGTAATAGGTTTTCAATCGTTTTCGATGGGTTTATGGTCGACGATGTTTTAGGTTTCATTATGGGTTCACAATTCCAGAAGTTTCTCGGTAGTATCTACATCAAACACAGCCTGCTACATGTAATTTACATAAAATGAAAACTTATAAATGAAACCACGCTCGCGTTGTTTCCCCGACGCACGAGAGATAATAGTTATATACAGTTGTTCAGCTACTGCGTTGCAGGTAGTTTTCGCACCCAAACAATTTCTGTATTCGCATAGTCTGAGTCAAGTTAGTACGTCACTACACTGTCGAACAGTAAACCGTCTACAGATAAACTAACATTACAGAACTAGTCGGTAGTGGAACTACATTTGTGAGCGGAGCTTGGGCTGTGGCATTACGAATGTACTCAATTTTATGTTCTTCAAATAACTACATTGCATAGGACTTTATCATTGGTAAAAATATTATATTTGAATTCTTCGGACCCAGATAAAAAACCTATAATGGTTTGATCTAAGCGATTCTATTTCAATAAATAACACAAATATTGCAAAATTCTCTATTTTAGCTGCATAAGCTTAACTAATTAGCTAATTACTAATAAACCACTAAAAATTTATTAATCCCAAATATCAGATGAACACTCTGACATGATAGGCTTTCAAACAAAAAAAGTTTTTTAAAATCGGTTCAGTGGTCTTGAGATCTCGTCGGACCGAACGAACGGACATCGACCTTTTTACTCCCACACAGAAAATAAAAACGCTTCGCTTCGCTCCGCTCAATAAAAAATTACTTACACAGAATGTTCAACTTACAGGAATAGTATAGTGTTAAGCCCCAAATGTAGTAATTAGCTGGCAACACACGCCACATAGCTGACGTATTTGCACGCTCTGGAGCAAACAGAGCCAAATAAAGCACGCGATATAAGCTAAGTCCTGCGAATGGATTGAATTTTTCGGATGTAGTCACATTGTATATAAATTGTTTTACTTTGGCATGATCAAGCGCTGTTGATGAGGACAAAGACGCCAAACTATGGAATCGTGAAAGTGTGAATGGAGCAACTAAATACAGTATCACACATTCCATCGTGCCTGAAAGATAAATCGTGCACTTAAGACAAAAATAGAATATTGTATAGGCATAATGTTTGACTTAAGTATTATCCCGGACACCATCCGTATTTACTTTATCACTATGATTATTGATATAACTGCCACTATAAATATGAGTAGATAGTACTCTTAATGTACTCCTCGGCGAATATAGCAATTGTTTTCAGTTTTTAATAACTTAAAATTCTGCATGGAGTTTGTAATAGAACAACTACACCGCTGCACGTTTTACGAAAGTTGTGTCATAAACTTTTTTAAACTATTGCACTGATGGCACTGGTAAATCAGCTCAGCTACATACTTTGGCCAAACCCGTTTAACCGTTATTAAATAAAACGCAATGCACTCACCTCGAAATGATGCCACCTGGTAAAAGTTTATGCGCGCCTTGCCATACATATGATATTGTCGCGATGTGCCATCTCTCAAACTCAAGAATAGCCAGTGGTCAGGAGTATACCACTAAGTAATTAGCAACGAAACAAACGGCAGGTAAAAGAACTAGTTCCTTGCGTAGCAAGTGCAAACGAAACAAGTGTGTTCTGTGACATTCAAATTGAACTTCCTGGATACCCTTCAGAGTCCCAGAAACCAACAATACATCAGCAATAAATTCAAGGCAACGTGAGGACCATTTTATCACATTTCAAGCAACAGGAACCATTATTTACTACTATAACGACAATAAACAAGGAAAAACTGAAATTGCAAATGACGCATTTCAAGAATTAGTTAATTTTCACATTGAAGACCTATTATAGCGCTTGCCTTGATATAGAATACGCTAGAAATATAAGTCTATCTCGAACTAGCAAACATCGAGCTATCAGTATTTTAGCATGTTTCCAGCAGTGAGCGAGCAGCAGTCATCTTGGCGGGTACTTCAGAATTATACTACGGTAATACCATTGCTTTTATTGTATTCAGCAACGCCGAAAACTAAGCAACTGACTATGCAAACCCTCTAGGTACATCCAAGCTGCAAAAACTGTTCATTATCCGTCTCCTGTAGAGCCGTAGGCGGAAAACAACAATCCTATGTTTTGTAGCTTTTTACTGTGCGAAAACCCAAAAATATTGAAAATGCCAAGGCAACACAACTTACAACTATTACTATACTACTTATACGTATATCTACGACCTAAAAATCATAAATTTTGTACAATCTTGTACACCCGTAACCTTGTTACGCTCGGTCAAACAGTTTCATTAAAGTTTATGCATCTACCTGATGCCGTAAGAAACAGTACATCAAGAAGCCAATGCAAACGCGGCGACAAGACAAATTTCAAGTATTTTTGGTGCTCTAGCCTTATGCTACATCCAGCACCTGGCACGATGCCTACAGTAATACAGCAAAGCGGCAATTCTGCTGCAAATTGGATTTGAAGTTAATATGCAAGGATATATTCCAGTCAAAATTTTACATAAGACACCAGACATTCTTTAAACTGTGCGTTATCCAAGAAACCATAGGTGCCACTTACAACATGGTTGGGAATTTTTGTTAGTTTTGAACGAAAATTACAGGCCCGAATAATCATTATGCCGTTGATTAGTGTCCGAAACATTTATTTTAAAAATTCTCAAAAACGCTAACAGGGTCTTCGTATGGCTTTCGAGTCTAAATATATATACAAATTATAACCACTAAGAAAAGTTTTTCCTGAGGAAAATATAGTAAAAATAAGACACTTGTCCCACTGAAACAGCACTCGTAATTTTCGAAATTTCCAGGAATATATAGCTACCCTAGGTTCTGATAAGTTTAAAAATTTATATTCTATTACACTTGAAAGTAATTCATCCCAATTGCTGCCTAATGGATTAACAAGAGTAATATCAATTCTTAAAACACCCAATTAATGTGTTGGTGCATTGTATTGTAATTATTTTGGGATGTGATTTTCTTGCAAGCTTGCTATCTTTTATGGGTCAGCATAAAAAATAAGTGAAAAACGGCTGCTTATCTATGAATTTTATAACAATGAATGCGGTTATAAATTAACATCAATATGTATATTTTTAACGCGCAACTCTAAGAGAAAATGATCCATGAGCCCATTTATATTAAAAAAGTCCAAACTAAAGTTAAAAATCAGCTGTAAGATCCATTGAAACAGAAAGCATGCTACTTCTATGAACAACGATATAATGAGCCTATGAGACTATGCCCTACTACCTTTAGTGCTATATATTGCCCGGTCTTTCAACTTGATTCACAGTGAGACAGGCCATCCAAAGCACAGTCGTTAGCTGTGCGAGTTGACGCGAGTGCGGATACTTCCAAAAAAATTTTGAAGTTACGTTCACTAACTTTTGTGTCACAAGCTACCAAGCGAATAAAGGGTTATGGTCGTTTGTACATTGAGCGTACACAGACCCCACTATACAATCATGATACATCAAACTTAGTTCTGTTTTCGAAATTCATTCTTCTACGGATCTGTTTTCCCCCATACTTTGTAACGGAGTACGGTAAAAAAACAACACTGTTGCTTTTTGTCCTCCGATGGTAGGTTTTTTAACATGACTTGTTTTATTCCCAAAAATATGTTCGAGAGTGAGCTGGAGCGACTAGGAAATCAAAAACCAACCAGAATGACTATACAACACCGACAAAGCGGCTATCCGACGGATCCATCGGAATGTCGCACGATGGCTGCAATCTTGGAAAAGGTTTTCAACATAACGTGCAGTGCCACAACAGTGAAAATACAACAGTGCTTGCCTGTTGTAGCGCCGATTGTCAATCAATGGACCCGCTAATCATTTTTCGAGGGAAAAATTAGCAAATGTCATAGTGGGGTGATTTTGAATCATTAAGCAAACATATGCCGAAACGTAGTATATACATCCTTGGAGAAATTTCTGAAAATGGCCCTACGGTGAACGGTCGCAGGGAGCTGTTATGCTTGTGCCGTGTGACTATGTGGGCCATATGTGCAACTGTTACTATCCGCTATACTACTCCAATCGCTTCTCACAACTGGCTGCTCGGTAGCCTCAAACAGACGGCTGTTATTTTTTACCCAGTTGCTGTTTGTGTTTATGTTGGCTAAGCAAAAACAACAATTTTTATTGTTTGCTGGTCCAGAGCCACAATGTACGGGCAAACTATATATGGTACCTAGTAGCCAGACTGAATAGCTATGCTTCGATATTACCTAGCCCTCCAACGATCCGAATGATTTGGTGCGAAACCAAACCTTGTGAAAGTTGTTTTTACCCGATCTGGCTATACTTTAGCAGCTTACCATTTAATAATGAATCTAATGCAAATAACACGATCGCTCTCAAAATTACATCGATTGTAAGAAGTACGGATTCGTTTCGTATCAACAATCGTGCTCGATGGTTTTGTCGTAGACCAAGCGGATTTTCCATGACAATGATTATAATTAATATTGGCACGTAATGTTTCTCTCTAAATATAATTACGCAAATCAAGCATATATATTAAGAACTATATGACATGAATTAAGATCAGTATTATCAAAATTAAGTTCTACAGCAACAATTCATTTATGCTTTGATCAGGTTTCTAAAGAACCAAAATTTGACTGAGTATCCATAAGTTAGTACATAGTATATACCAGTAATTATCTAGGATGTTGCTAGCATTAACACATTCACACACCGATAACTAAAATAAATTTAGGTACACTTAGCTGATATGGTTTCTCATCTGAGGGATGGAGAAGTAATCGCCTAACTTTTCTACCTCTTGTCACATATTTTGGCTAAATTAGTGAAACGTGTCAATTTTCTCTGTTACTAGGACCTTTAATAACTATACGCCCACCCATATACCCGATAACAACGAATTATCAGAGAATAACCGTATATCAGTGTCGGGTTCCGGCAATTTTTTGCCGGAATCGTAATTCCCGTTTTATGTCTTTTGAATATCTACATGGCGTAATAAAAGGTATCAGGAGATATATTAACATATTAGGAGAAACAGTGGCAGTGGATGTATTTTTAATACATTACTGGCTTCTTCCCACATGTGCGGAAAGGTGGGGCCTGCTTTCTAAACGGAGGCATTGTGGTGGTGTCAAAAAACTATGAAACCTTGTGACAACTACCACGTGTGTCTCATGTATCAAGTGTGCTTTTTCCCAAAGTTGCGGAGGCTAATCCCATGAGCTGAGGAATCTTAAAACCAACTTGCTCTTTCATCATACATGCCTTATTACTGTTAACCTAATAACATAACAACATAGGCGGTGACATTTCAAATTAATAAAGCAGAACTTTCAAAAAATATAATTTTAAGAAAACAATCTTTACGTTGTAGGGCTGCTTTTCTCTTACCCAATTGTCCTATTCGAAGTAGTGCACTTGCCCAATTGGCTGCTTTCGAAATAAGTATAACTTATTGCATTCGTCGTACTCAGTTACTCCAAAATCTATGACCCCGTCTCAGCATCAACGTACAGCTAAAAAACAAAAGTTCACACATTTTATTGCATTTGTCGTGCTCAGTTACTCCAAAATATATGACCCCGCCTAAGCATCAAGGTACAGTTAAAAAGCAAAAGTTCACAATTTATTGCGTTCGTCGTGCTCAGTTACTAAAAATCTATGACACCGTCTAAGCGTCAACGTACAGTTAAAAAAGCAAAAGTTCACAATTTAATGCATTCTTCGTGCTCAGTTACTCCAAAATCTATGACCCAGTCTAAGCATCAAGGTACAGCTAAAAAAGCAAAAGTTCACAATTTACTGCATTCGTCGTGCTCAGTTACTCCAAAATCTATGACCTGTATAAGCATCAACGTACAGCTAAGAAGCAAAAGTTCACAATTTATTGCATTCGTCCTGCTCAGTTACTCCAAAATCTATGACCCCGTCTAAGCATCAACGTACAGTCAAAAAAGCAAAAGTTCACATTTTATTGTATTTGTCGTGCTCAGTTACTCCAAAACCTATGACCCCGTGTAAGCATCAATATACAGCTAAAAACAAAAGTTCACAATTTATTGCATTCGTCATGTTCAGTTACTCCAAAATCTATGACCCCGTATAAGCATCAACGTACAGCTAAAAAAAACAAAAGTTCACAATTTATTGCATTCGTCGTGCTCAGTTACTCCAAAATCTATGACCCGTCTAAGCACCTCATTTGGAAGCTTGAAATATCTAGTTGTGCGCTTTAGTTAGGCGCGAAGCCTGATTTCAACATATCCCCCAAAAAGCGGGCCGGATGCGCTTGAGCGGTGTCACGATGGTCCAAAAATCACGCTTCTTCTTGTAACTCGACATCCAGCGTAGATATCTGAGTCAAATAGGCATTTTTCAAGATCAAACAAGCTTCTATAAGACTATTATAAAGCTTTGCTACGCGGTTCTTTTAGAATATATATAGGGTTTGGGTCAAAACTGGTTCTAAAACGGGTACATAATACCAAAAAACACACGAAAATAGTAATATCTCTACAACCACACGAGCTGTAGGGGTATTTTTGGTGTCATTTTGTAGTGCAATCCATCTTCTATGTAGCTTTATTTAGTGTGCTGGTATTATCACTATTTACGTGACAGGGTTGTATCAAAACAGATTTTTTAACGGGCCCATAGGACCCTAAATACACTAAAATTATATCTCCGTAACCGTTTAAGGTATATGTATGTTAGTGGTGTCATATTGTAGAGGAAGTCATTCTCTATGTAGCTGCAAATACGTGTTGCTATTGTTTTAAGATAAAGGGTTGGGTCAAAAAGGGAATTTGTATGGGCCCATTGGACCCAAAATAAACAAAAACGGTAACATTTCTAAAAACCTCTCGATCTATATGGGAATTTTTGGACACAGTAATGTATCCTATAATTCAATGCTTATTGCAAGTACAATAATAGGGTATATAATCTAAAGTTGACTGAATACCATATTCCACCGAATACCGAATATTCGGTCGAACCCAAATATCTTCTTACCTATTTTCAATCAACATGGCTGATATTCGGTTGCTCACATTGTAATTTAATGCTCAATATAGCTGTGTGTATTTCTCCAAATTACATATTCAACACTCAGGATTCACCATCTTGGTGATAAAACAAGTTACTAGTATATATATATATTATATAATTCATTTAATGAATTATTGCTCATGATGAGCTTTATCGCTAGGATAGAATGTGTTACTAGAGTCTTGGCGACATTCCAAGTGTATGAATTCGGAGAAATAAGAAACTGTAACGTTAACATACTGGCCTGTCCACAGCCCTCCGAAAAGTGGGAGGGGGGGAACTTCAGGGGCCCCCATGTTCATTCTCGGGGGAAATTTCAGAGTGGAGGGGGATAAATTTTGCTTAAAAATACAAAATACTTCCATATTTTCATGCATTTTTACTACTGTGAACGTACTTTCAAGCTAAAACAATATTTTAGCATTATAAATAGTTGTAATTAATGTTTAAAAAACAATTTGCAAACAAAGAACATAAATTTTCAGACATAAAAAAATTTTGGAATTATTTGAACATGGGGGGTTTCGGCCGAGTGGGAGGGGGGCACGGACATGGGGGAAAATCTCACGAACATGGGGGATTTGGAAAGTGGGGCCCCCCCACCCCCACTATGGACAGGCCAGACATACAGCGGAACAATTCATTAAAATATATCCCTGTTACGAAACAAACATGTAATTCATCATAAAATATTAATCTGCTGTTCAATAAGGCATAGATGCAGCAAAACTGATAGTCAGATATCTAATACGCACCCTGCGAAGGATACATAACTTTACCTCAGAATTGCTTACGAATCGTGAACATCTGTGTAATCTATGTATATATAATAAGAATCATAACAACAGCACAGTAGCACAGAAAACATAAACTGAATTTGCTACAGACCGCATGGCATTCCTCCCTTTCGCACCACTCGCCTTGTCTCACCCATTGATATAACTACCTCTACACGGAGAGACACGACGTCTAAATACAGTGACGATTTGAAATCAGCACCCACGAAAACCCATATGAACTTATTTTGAGCCACAAATTATAAAAAACCGTTAACACCACCCTTTGACCCCCTGTGGTGGGACGTGGGTGGGTCAAATCGGAATAAAAGCTCCAAAACGCACATCTAGAGTATTGTAGCTTTTATATGAACCCTCACACGTCCATATCGATTTACATTGAGATAGCTAAATCCTGTTTACAGAGAAAAATAAACGGACGCTCATATTTTTCACCATTGTGCGGTCTAGCGAGGATTCTTTGATTCCGAAGCTAGCGCTTCTCCATCTCCGAATTCAATTAAGCCACTGAGCTACTGTAACAAATAATAAACAAAACGAAATAACATAAATTCATACCAACCCGACGAGCACAATTATTCACCTACAACCAATTTCTTAATCGAAACTAAAATATACGAAAAAGTAGTTTATTAATCTCTCTGTCAATGCATAAGGTACCGTAATGTACGAAAGTCCTTCATATGCAACAATCAGATACGAATGAAATACTTACTTTTACTCCATAATTACATAGAATGACAATAACTTAAATGTGTATTTCGTCCATCACTACGTATTTATTTAATTATTAATAAAAAATTCCATTCCCATCCACGCAAAATATAGAAAAAACATTATTACGGGTATAGATGCAGGAACAAGTGCTATATAATAAATAGTAACTGAGCTAAACAACCCCATATTACCTAAAGAACAAAACTATTTTAGAAACAACTCATGTTACCGTTAGTACATAGCTGTCGTGCGTCGGCTTGGGGTAAATTTTTGAAATTGTTAGGAACTCACAATTTTTCCTAATTTTGCTAAAGTTTCGACCAATTTTTGCCATAAATCCTTCGTAATTTCCCCTATTTTGCTAATATTACCCCAAGTTTCACCCTGTTATTGCTACAATTTGCCACGTGCCTTTGGCGCGCGTCTAGGTGAGAGCTGTGGAGATTTCAAGGGGTCCAAACCTTAGAGGTCACATTGGGTACAAAACAGAACTAAATTTTCTTCTATATTTTAGCATAAATTGATATTATATCATGATTATATACAAATTATAATCATAAGTTCCAATAGTTTATAATCTGTATGATGCTGATATATGAATAAGTAGTGAATAAAGAGTAAGCCTCTATTATACTGGATACACACAAAGTATGTAATAAGAAAATATAACCAAGACATGCATACAGACATATATGCTAAATTTATGTTATTAACATACTATTTTATTGCACCTTTAATGTACTATAAAGTGTATTTTTACGTACGTTCAATTTCAAACATTAACTATAACTTGTATTGTGCTATAAATGTAACAGTTAATCTATAATTGTATATATATATAATTAATATATATCAAAGTATGTCGCAGCATATTGTCTAACCTTTACTAATATGTAGCTTTCGTTGGAAGTCTTCCAGATTACTGATATGCGATGAGTACCTTTCTGAGTTTGATCGATCTTGGAGCGTTCGACTGCTATCTGAAGTATCTTCCGACATGCTATGAATATTGATACTTAAAGATGTCTGAACGCGATTGCGTTAAAACTCATTTTTAATGCGATCTCAAAGGCTAGTCCTTGGTTCCATGAATAAAACTAGTAACTCTATCAAGATGGCGGAACGTAGTGAAGCATAGGTACACTTACGCCTTTCGCGTGCACATCAAGTCAGCTCTCGATAGCATTCGTCGATATGCTATATGTGGACATCACACATTAGAGCACAAGTTACAACAAAACTAACACCGCAATGAGTTTCCTATGCCCCAAAACCCCCAGGTGCAACTTATCAGCCGCCCAAGACGTCAGAACAAATTTTCGAATTTTGGGTCGAGGAACCACGAGGGTGCCATACCTCAAACCCCATAACTCCAAAACCAGAGCCTTAATCGAAAAAACAAAAAAGAGGCATCGGCATTTATCATTTGACTATGAAATACAACTAACCAGAGAAAAAATTCGAAAGTCACGATAAAAACCTTGCTTCTATGAAGGGTACTAAAATGGTGTAAAAACCCTCATTTTGACCTCTGACCCCGAACCAAAGGAGCGCCATACCCTTGTACCCATGGAACCATGGGTCGCAGAGTAAAACTAATACCGGCAATGAGTTTCCCATGCCCGAAAAGCCCCAAGTGAAACTTTCCAACAGCCCAGGACGTGAGAACAAATATTGTAATTTTGGACGAGGAACCATGAGGGTGCCATACCTCAAACCCCATAACTCCAAAACCCGAGTCTTAATCGAAAAACAAAAAAGGGTCTTCCGCATTTGTCATTTTACTTTGAAACAAAACCAATCAGAGAAAAAATAAAACCAAGTAGAGAAAAAATTCGAAAGTTAAGATAAAAATACCCTTGTTTCCGTGAAGGGTACTAAAAACCCTCATTTTGACCTTTGACCCCGAACCATGGGGCGTCATACCCCAGTACCCGCGGAACCACGGGTTGCAGAGCAAAACCAGCACCGGCAATGAGTTTCCCATGCCCGAAAACCACCAGGTAAAACTTATCAAGTGCACAAGACGTCATAACAAATTTTCAAATTTTGGGTCGAGGAACCATTGGGGCGCCATACCCCCGTACCTCACACCCCATAAATCCAGAACCGGAGCCTTAATCGAAAAACAAACAAGAGGCATCGGCATTTATCATTTTGCTATGAAATAAAACCATCCAGAGAAAAAATAAAACTAAGTAGAGAAAAAATTCGAAAGTTAAGATAAAAATACCCTTGCTTCTGTGAATATGTGTAAATGTATAACGTGTGTGTAATGTATGTAGCGACAGTTATTATGTATTATAATAATGTAATTATGTATATTATATTTTACATTATACATTACTCACAATATGCGCTGACAAGATGAAGCACAAATCAATGAGCGCGCAACACGACAACAGTACTAGCTACGAACAGCTTAGGGGGTGTGGTTCGGGGGGCCCTAACCTCCGTAAAACCAACTTTAATCATTTTTATTAAAACAGACAAATTGTTATTTTGTTGATTCTTAATTGGGGTAGGGGTGGAGTGGACTATGATTTACTATGGCGGCTATCGGATTATTAAAATGAGAATGGATTCGTCACTCGAACATGTGTGGTCGGTCCGTATGCGTGGCCAGTAGTATGCCGGTGGGGATTATTGATTGTTCCTTCCTTGGCTCGCATTACTTAGGTCAGCGCATTTTTGTGCCTTATGGCGCTGCGGCGTGACTACTCGAATTGCTCGCTATTCGGTTCCGATAAGAAACAACATTATAAGTTTTATTCAAAGTTAGTATAATACGCAACGGTTATTGACATGCCGCTTCGGGACTCTTAACGCCACGCTAAAACCACTTGCCTTAAGGTTCGCGAATATTTAGCCACCTATGGCATTATTGTTTTCGCCAACTCTTCTCCGCAACTCCAATCTTTTTAGCACTCGGCGTCTAAAAATCCATTGCAAGGTAACTTAGGCTCAGTCTCGTTGAACTTTATTTCCATTGAGCAAACCTTGCACCGAATATTCTCTCAAACTCAAGATTGAGCGCACAATTATTCTAGAAAGTTATGTAATACTTGAAATTAGGGTATGTATTGATTAACTCCTATTGTGAGGTTTGTACGAAATCAGCGGTCGGTGGGATCCTTAAGTACCTTAACCTCTTCCTTAGATTTACGTTAGTAATTCCTTATGATTTCCTCTTGTGAGGTTCATAAATAGTCACCGGACGGTCGGACTCGCAGGTTTATCTGAATACCTTAACCTCTGCCTTAGAATTACATTATTTAGATTCCTTAGAGCCACCAGTGGCCGGACGGTTTACTGATGGATCCTGAGTAATTGATATTTATTACTTTCGCTTTAGGGATGGTACGTAGTCGCCAGACGGTTGGACTCGTACGTTTATTTAATTACCTTATCCTTTTCTTTAGAATTAGGCTAATTAGTTTCCTTATGTTAACGTTCCTGCTCCCGGACGGATGAGCTGGGCGCGTGTTATTTCCAATACGATTATAGTTAGGTTACGCTGGTGTTAACTCAGTTTTATTCGGGAAATTAGTAAGAATAAAATAAATTAATCAGGTGATACGTACGTTTCTAGCAAGCTTCCTTGACGTTCTTCTCTTTTGGGATCCGGTGTATTTGTATCAAACTCGTGCATTATTTTTATCGAGGTCTTTTGTCGTGTTGTTCGATATTTGGTCATTATTAGTGTTTTCTGGTTTGACTGACAATTCTTTTTGCGCGTTTATTTCCGGTGGCGTTCTTTGGAGTGGCATTTTGATTTTAATTTTTAGCTTGGACTTACGTAATTCGTCCCAATTTTGTGGACTATTAGTTTTTATTACAATATAAATATTTATTTTGGCTTATGCCTTCTTTGGGACTGGGTCAATTTCAATTTTTGTGAAAGTGCTGACCAATTATATTTTATTAAAATTGTTCCCCACGTTTACTCGACATCGTGGTCAGCAAGTTTATTTTGTTTATTCTTAATTGGGGTAGGGGTGGACTATGATTTACTATGGCGGCCATGGGATTATTAAAATAGGACGGGATTCGTCACTCGAAGATGTGTGGTCCGTATGCGTGGTCAGTAGTATGCCGGTGGGGATTATTTATTGTTCCTTCGTTGGCTCGCGCTTCTTAGGTCAGGGTATTTTTGTGCCTTATGGCGCTGCGGCGTGACTCCTTGAATTGCTCGCTATTCGGTTCCGATAAGAAACAACGTTATAAGTTTTATTCAAAGTTAGTATAATACGCAACGGTTATTGACATGCCGCTTCGGAACTCGTAACGCCACGCTTAAACCACTTGTTTTAAGGTTCGCGAATATTTAGCCACCTATGGCACTATTGTTTTCGCCAACTCTTCTCCGCAACTCCAATATTTTTAGCACTCGGCGTTTAAAAATCCGTTGCAAGTTAACTTAATCTCAGTCTCGTTGAACTTTATTTCCGTTGAGCAAACCTTGCACCGAATATTCTCTCAAACTGAAGATTGAGCGCACTATTATTCTAGATAAGTTATGTAATACTTGAAATAAGGGTATGGATTGATTAACTCCTCTTGTGAGGTTTGTACGAAATCACTGGTCGGTGGGACCCGCACGTTTATTTAAGTACCTCAACCTCTTCCTTAGATTTACGTTAGTAATTCCTTATGATTTCCTCTTGTGAGGTTCGTAAATAGTCGCCGGACGGTCGGACTCGCACGTTTATCTAAATACCTAAACCTCTGCCTTAGAATTACACTATTTAGTTTCCTTAGAGCCATCAGTGGCCGGACGGTTTACTGATGGATCCTGAGCAATTGATATTTATTACTTTCCCTTTTGGGTTGGTACGTAGTCGCCGGACGGTTGGACTCGTACGTTTATTTAATTACCTTATCCTTTTCCTTAGAATTAGGCTAATTAGTTTCCTTATGTTAACGTTCCTGCTCCCGGACGGATGAGCTGGGCGCGTGTTATTTCGAATACGATTATAGTTAGGTTACGCTCGTGTTAACTCAGTTTTATTCGGGAAATTAGTAAGAATAAAGTAAATTAATAAGGTGATCGTACGTTTCTGGCAAGCATCCTTGATGTTCTTCTCTTTTGGGTTCCCGTGTATTTGGATCAAACTCGTACATTATTTCTTCGAGGTCTTTTGTCGTGTTGCTCGATATTTGGTCATCATTAGTTTTTTCTGGTTTGACTGACAATTCTTTTTGCACGTTTATTTCCGATGGCGTTCTTTGGAGTGGCATTTTGATTTTAATTTTTAGGTTGGACTTACGTAATTCGTCCCAATTATGTAGACTATTAGTTTTTATTGCAATATAAATATTTATTTTGGCTTATGCCTTATTTGGGACTGGATAAATTTCAATTTTTGTGAAAGTGCTGACCAATTTTATTTTATTAAAATTGTTCCCCACGTTTACTCGAAATCGTGGTCAGCATGTTATTTTGTTTATTCTTAATTGAGGTAGGAATGGACTATGATTTACTATGGCGGCTATCGGATTATTAAAATGGGCGGGATTCGTCACACCAAGATGTGTAATCAGTATGCGTGGTCAGTAGTATGCCGGTGGGGATTATTGATTGTTCCTTCCTTGTCTCGCGTTACTTAGGTCAGCGTATTTTTGTGCCTTATGGCGCTGCGGCGTGACTACTCGAATTGCTCGCTTTTCCGTTCCCAAAGAAACAATAGAGCCAACGCTATAAGTTTTATTCAAAGTTAGTATAATACGCAACGATTATTGACATGCCGCTTCGATACTCTTAACGCCACGCTTAAACCACTTGTCCTAAGGTTCGCGAATATTTAGCCACCTATGGCACTATTGTTTTCGCCAACTCTATTCCGCAACTCTAACCATTTTAGCACACAGCGTTTAAAAAACCGTTGCAAGTTAACTTAGGCTCAGTCTCGTTAAATTTTACTTCCGTTGAGCAAACTTTGTACCGAAAAATTTCTCAAACTCAAGATTGAGCGCACTATTATTCTAAATAGGTTATCTAATACTTGAAATTAGGGTATGTATTGATTAACTCCTCTCGTGTGGTTTGCACGAAATCACCGGACGATTGGATCCGCACGTATATTTTAGTACCTTAACCTCTTCCTTAGATTTACGCTAGTAATTCCTTATGATTTCCTCTTATGAGGTTGCTACGTAGTCGCCGGACGGTTGGACTCGCACGTTTATCTGAATACCTTAACCTCTGCCTTAGAATTACACTATATAGTTTCTTAGAGCCACCAGTGGCCGGACGGTTTACTGATGGATCCTGAGTAATTGATATTTATTACTTTCCCTTTTGGGTTGGTACGTAGTCGCCGGACGGTTGGACTCGTACGTTTATTTAATTACCTTATCCTTTTCCTTAGAATTAGGCTAATTAGTTACCTTATGTTAACGTTCCTGCTCCCGGACGGATGAGCTAAGCGCGTGTTATTTCGAATACGATTATAGTTAGGTTATGCTCGAGTTAACTCAGTTTTATTTTGGGAAATTAAAGAATAAAGTAAATTAATAAGGTGATATATAAGTACCAGGGAATAACCGGAACCGGAACCAGCAACCGGAACCGTCCATTTAAACCGGATCCGGAACCGGAACTTGGTATTCGAAATTTATATATAGTAAAGCAGATGAAGGAAGAAATCAAGGTATAGTGGATTTAAAATGCATTAAAAATAACTTTTACATTAAACTTAATGTATTGCGGTGGTATTATTGCCTTTCTGAAACTTTAAAGAGACTGAGGAAGCTAATAATGTTTATTTATTGATCAAATATGTCGATTTTTGGACACGCAGAGCAAAAAATGCCTTCCACTATACACCATTGCGTATACTGCGTCAAATCGAATATGCTTACAAATCTTGGACCGTAGAATACACACTTTCGCTCTCAGTCGCCTTCCTTTACTACACATACGTTTATTACATGTTCTTCTGTAGGAAACTTGAAATTATTGGTTTATATGATTCTAAGAGAAAATAAAAGATAGAAGGTAATTTCCTGATCAGTGGTCAGGGACACTGTTTAGGCTAGTGCCCGTAAGTTTTGGACAAACAGTGCACGTAAGTTAGATGATAATGATGATAACTTTCTAATCAGAATGCTATAAATTAATGAGACACACTGTGATGCTGCTCGCACAGTTTCGATAAATGCAGCTCTTTGCCAAGAAAGCAGTTTCTAGCTGCGTTGCAAATAACGTTAGTTTACTTCAATTTAGACTGATTTACCAAGTTTACAAGCGCATTGGCGGGTTCTTGAAGCAATTTATGTTAACCAAGCATACCCTAAGTACTTCTGCGTAAGCCATACTCTGTTACCCAGTTGGACCGGTTTAATTGAAAGGTACCCCACAGACTTCTGGATGTGTAAAATAGCTTTGACTGGTTAACAAACTCCTGCAGGTTATTATGAAAAATTCCAACTGAAATTATGTGCCCTACTTACGTTTCAAACGTCAAATTGCTTAGTTAATCTATTCTTTTGCTTGGTTGTAGTGGAGCTTGATCATTGTATAATATATATTACATATGTTTGGATCACAGATGAAGCAAAAAACATGGAAAAATTCAAACAAACTTTTTAAACCGGAATTCCGGTTCCGGTATGGTTTTTGCCCTTTGCCGGAACCGCAACCGGAACACGATTTTCGCCGGAACCGGAACCGGGATTCCGGTTACTCCCTGATAAGTACTTATTTTTGTAGTGTACTTTTACCTCAACATTGAGTTTTGACAAGGTTTAGTATTAACACTTATTGAAATCCAGTTGCTATTTCACTCCACGGTCGATTTACTTCAATGATTCACTTAGAGAATCGCGTTATCAATCACTCCTACGAAACCAGAAAGCGAGGTGAAAACCAATGAAGCATATATAAGTTCGTGAACAACCATATAAAATTCAAATACCACATTAGCTATTAGCTAAGTCCTCCACATTGACAATTAAAGACAGTCACCAGTATATAGAATAAAAGTAAAAAACACAAGTATCCTCGAATAGAATTCAAAACCTGTACGTATGCGTATATCGAGCTCAACCGAACTAATAATAATAAAGCTTGTTGCGTGGTTGCTTAGCTTCTCAACTGCTCTCCTAACTGTAAGAAGGTTAGCATCAAACTGAACAAAAGAAATAAATTTGTGCTAACATTAAGTTAGCTAAACAGAAAAACAAGTGCTAATTATGCAAATTAGCACGAAACCAAAAGAAACTGAACCCACGGACGTAGAAGGGAAGGAGGGGTATAATAAGGAATTGCAACCCCCTGGTAGCCTGGTCAACCCCTAACACAAATCAAAAACATTTAACAGGGAATACTGGAAGCCTGGCTATGTAATAATCTGCCGTTATATTCAAGATCACAATATATAATTTAAAAATAATAAGGATAATTTTAGCCGTTGCGATCGCAACATTCAGCTTTAAACATACTTAAACTAGTAAAAACCACAACTAGGGAATCGTGTTGTTCTGGTAAAATAAGATAACGAGTTATCCTTCTTTTCTATAATAAAACTGTGGATTTGATAGTGAAATTGTGTATTTTTCGCGAATTAAGTGCACTAATGGCTCAATGCAGTTGGGAATACTAAGCGCCTTGGTCGGCGGATTCCCAACGTTCGTAAAAATTAGACTTTAACAATACTTGCAGAATAAAGAAATGAAACAACAACAAAAACAAAACGGCAATCTAAAGACTAAATGTGTAGTTATGCAGTGACCTCAGCAATGTACCAATTGACACACGGCTCAATTCAGAAACGAATATGAAACGTATTTCGGTAGAACGTTCAATTTGGACAAGACCAAAAGTAGTGAAAGTCACAAACCAGAGGTGTACATATTTGTGGAACAAAGATGTAACGGCTTATAATTCGTTTATATATTTGATATAAAACAGTGCGTATTTTTCTCGAATTTACAGCACTAAAAGCCCAACGAACTATAGTCTGGAACCAACGGTAGTTGGAGATACATAAAACGTGAAATATAATTTTTAAGGTAAATCATCCATGTAAATCCTTTTTACAAAGCAATTTGTTCTGGCCACTGGACTTCCAAGCAGTGCTGCTGAACTACCGCATTGATATGTTGTAGGACACTTCGGCTGTTCGAACCACAACTCAAGCGTGCGCATGTGCTGCAAGCATATTTGCATGCTTGAACACAGATTCACATGTTTGACAACGAATTTTCGAGTCATTTTTGAGAAGTTTTTATTGAAATCCACATGGACCGCCACACTTGTTACACGATACTGTTATATGATAATATGTAACAGCCCGAGTTTTTGCTGAATCTCAAACATCCAAAATTGGGCCAGAAGGGCCACAAAACTTTGTGGGTAAAGGGCGATCGGATACCGGTGGAGTGTGATCCATGGGTTCATTGATGCATTATTCATAATTGTATTGAATAAAATAAATACTATACTTGTGTGCTATAATTGTGTTATCACGCTCCACCAGCCCGAGGTGCGCGGGGTGATTTCGCATTTAAAATCGAATCAAATTTTATTGTGGAGGTGTCCGATCGAACCCAGGATCATTACTGTTTATAGATAATCTATATAACTATGCTAGTGATTTGTATTTGGGAATGGTACGGATGCGTAGTCGAATCGACCGGGGACAAGGGGAAGGATTTCGCAACTTGATTTAACAAACTTTGTTGATTCGGTGCCCCAAGGTCGTTTCCGGTGCGCATCCGAAAATGCTACGTGTTCATAATTGTTGTATTATGATAAGATATGTATTGCATAGGACGCCAAGGGTCAGGATAGGTCGGGGTGTTGTACGAAACTCCCACGATAAAGATGCGTTTTGAGCTTTCTAATGTTTTGGGACCTGGGGGACCTAGCCTGACACGCGGGAAACGAAGAGTTGTTCTGTGTACATATATATATTTCATGAGGTGCTATGAATAGTTACTACATGGTTTAGGGAGCGTTATGAATAGGCGACAAGATGGTAAAATTCGTCCTACAACGGGGTATTTTATGATTTTGGAAATTTTGGAATATTTTATTAGCTTAGACAACAGGGGGTGATAAAATTGTAATTAGGGACCTATAGGGCTTTAAAATTTCGCGGTCAGGTCAACTTACTCCCAACCCGTAACTACTTATGGACCCTCAACCCCGCGTTTATATTCTCAAACTTCAGGGCCCTAAATCACTACGTTTCAAACCAAAACTTCCCAATTTTTGGTGCTCTATACCTCAATTGGACGCTATACTAACTATTCCATTGAAAACCGGGGCCATCCGCCCCAACGGGTTTGCACAGGATTCCCCTAACCTAGTCGGGACCCAAAACTTTTCTATTTTGCACGGGGAAAACGGCCTCTAACGGGCCTCCTAGGGGGCTTACACTAAATTCAAGATTCTCACAAGCAGGCGACTAGCCAGGGCATGGATATGATCCCGCCCCCGGCCGCCTACTTCTCTCCGTTCCTGAAATACAACAAAAAAATAACAAAAATTTTAATTATTCTAAGCGCATAAAGCGCTGATATATATGCCCATCGTCGAAGACCTCGCGCCGGCCAGCGCGAGGTTTAGTTGTTTACGATACATCTTGGCACCCTTCGGCCAAGTTTGTGCTATTTCTGTAGCAGACTAGCAGCGAGTGCCCACGCTGGGGCGATGGTAGTGTTGTTATATTTCAGTGTATTATTTTGGAAAGCTGTTGGCTTTCATTATTGTGTATATTGGTTGTGGCGGCGACTTCAGATGAGCCTGTAGAGAGCCAAGGGGGCCGAATGTGATCGTATAGCCTCACAGTAGAGCCGACGATTAATATTCTTGCTAGCCGCCCCGAGTTTATTGGAGTTAGTTATCAGCGATGTGTTCTGTGTAGCCTAGGATTTTCAAATTTCAAACGTAAAATTTTGATACTCGGCCAGAGAAAGCAGGCAACGCCTCAAAGTATAAAAGGAGACTGCCCGGTTCTCCGATCGGGACCAGTCGAGGTTTTCGCTTTTAAAGTTTGGCGGTTGTCGCCTCTAAGTAGGGCTTTTTCTGTTTTACGCTTGCCAAGTTTTCGTCGTTTTCAAGCGGACCGGTGTAGTCTTTCGCAGTGCCTCCACGGTGGAAGGCTGCACTGGTTTTAGTTTTAGTTTTTCACTCACGCACGGGCTGCCTTTGCGGGCGCTGGAGTGTCGGAAGGATGCCCCGCGCGCCCGTAAAGGTCGGCCCCGGCAAAATTAGCAAAATTGCATGAAGCTCTTCAAAATTTGGCTCGCTTGCTTCTCGACTGGTTCCCCGCTCCTCGGACATACTCTTTTTGTTTGCCGGTCCGAGGAGTGATCAAAAAATTCTACTTTTAGGCTGATGGCAGTGTTCGAAATTTCCAGGATTAGGCGAAAATTTAGAAGCCACATTTTTGGTACTATGCGACGGTAGTCAAAATTCCTACTCTGCGGCATGCGATTCTGTTCTTGAGATACTTTTCGAAAGAATTTAACATAGTGTCGAATATTCTTGCAGTACGAAGAGGCCATTAAGAGGAGTTCCGGAGGTTCAATAAAACCGCGTGAGTGATAAAAGGAGCGTTTCTAAAGACGTAGCCGTCTGCATCTCCGGGTGACACGAGTTGTCCCCGTATCTCTTAAATCGAACAGCAGCGTCGAATCCCCATTCGTTCGCTGGCTTTCCTGTCTTTTGTAAGCATGCGATGCAGACGACTGCGGACCTGAGCGTGACAAAATTTTAAGAGGCTCACTAGTTGAGTAGAGGACGAGAAGGGGGCTGGAGCTGGCGGTGAGCTAAAGTGCATTAAAATTTTGGTGGGATGTGGTTTTTCTAACCGTGCAACAACGGGGAAAATCTACGTCGGCACCTGCTCCCGGAACTCTCTGGGAGCGAGTTTCTAATTAGCCGGTCGGATCGCAGGCCACTCCAGTCGCCGTCAAAACTGAACCAAATTTTGAACCTCCAGCCTGGTTTCTAGGTAGAGTTCGGAATACTACAAAGCAAAAAGTTTATCGCGTTTTAAATAAGTAACTATCCGTTTGAGATCAGCATTTTTCGTCAAAATTTAAGGGGCTCTACTCGAACGAAAGTTAGCGTGTACTTCAGGGTACCTTGCAGGGTACCCGAATCAAGATTTTCATTGTAACATGAATGCTGTACATAAGCTGTTGTGCACCCCGATTGGGTGGTATTCATATTCGTGGAGTGTGCAAAATATAAAATGTGGTTCAAATAGTAAACCAGCTGAACCGTGTTCAATTTCCTGCAGCAGCTCGCAACATTGTACTAGTGAATCACGTTTCCTAGAAAATTTTAAGTTCCAATGGCAATCAGACAATAAGAAAGGACAAATTCAGTGCCGTAGAAAATCGGGAGTGATCAAAGTTGCCCCTTTTCAGCTTAGCTTCACTAGCGTGAGCATTGCGCAGTTCGCCGCTTAAGTGCTAAATATTCTCCCTCGTTACAACCTGCATGGCACCGATGTACGCCTGAACCGTCAAGAACTTCCCTCTGTTGCAACCCGTACCGCCAGCCATCTCGTCGAATGGCTTGCTCCCTGGCACCGCCCGCACGAGCTTCAGAGATAGGCACCAATCACATCGTAATATTGGAACTTCCACTGATTTTTAGGTCCAAGCTTTGATTACAAGGGACTGGGGCCTCCGCCTCAGTGCCCCAAAGTTATTATAGGTAGTTGTTAGTGGTAGTCAATTCTCAGGAATACACCCAGTCAAGGCCACCTTTAGGAGTTATACATGGGCGCCTTCTGGGTTGCCGGGTCAGTCGCGTAGCACCCTGGGATTAGAACGGGACAACGACACACGGGAAACTACCAACCAGGGGCCTCGCCAAGGCTACCCTAGGATCAGAGAACCCAGCTTAGGGGATTAAGTGGACTAAGAGGGAAAGGCGAGTCAGCCTTATTACCTGTGAGGAGGCTTAGGGGTTGACCCTCCCTCGGGGGACCTCCGTACCACTAGATACGTGGGCCATCATAGGGGCCAGGCCGAACACCCTGGTTAACCCGCCGGCAGCCTGCTAAGCTAAGCGGTTCCCTTAGGTCATCACATAGATCACCGGGGAGTCGTGGAAGCCGGGGTTGTCCGGGCACCACAAACAACAGAGTAAACCGTGGTGCAGCTGGGATCCCTTAGGGCCAGAACTGGTCCTAGTACAATATATCGTAAATCAGGAGGCACTGCGAACTAAAATTGAAACTATTCTGCATAGCCAGGCTAAATTTTTTCGTTTCGCACGCTACAAAATATCGAAAACAGAAGTGATATTCGTTCTTCAGGACCATGTGGTTAACCGGTGCAAATGTGGCGACTGTACAGTACGCATTCTCCCTGAGGCTCCGACGGTATGGCTACCCACTCGGACAGGTCCCCTTACCCCACCCTTTCGACCGCTTTTACACCTCCTCCACCACCCCAACTTGCCGGGAAACCCGGAGCTCCCTAGAACTTCGGACCTATATCCATCTATGCCTTAAGCGTAGAATATGCTATTTCGCATTTGTTACAGCTTTATCTCATGATTGTTCAAGATGGAAATAAATTGAATAGAGATCGCGTTTTTTGATCTCAAGTGCATTATCCTCGTTGAACTGATTGTTCGACCCATTGTGTATAACAGCCCAACTTTTTAGGGCACTTTTAAATACCACCCTAATTATCTGAAAATTTACTCAGGACCGATGGAGCGTGACAGCGACTGTGTTTTCTTTTAGTTTTCCACATGTACGTCGTGTAATTATAGTTACATAGCTTCAATATACATGCATTTTCGTATGTATGCACAGGTCGATCAGTTTATTGCATATCGCATGTAAAAGTATCGTCGTCTTTTAGGGTTTCAATTAATCTTGGTTGAGGACACAAAAGGTATACCAAAGCTCAGGGGATAGACAGAGACTACATAAACTTGGACACCAGTGCATCATTGAGACCAGTCGGCTTAGGCTTTCAAACAGAGCGGTTGTCGCTTTGCCGAGGTTGCTTCTATTTCAAAATTAATGGTGTTCTGGTTTTTCTTTTGATCTCTACGAGTGAACTGAGGCTTCCCGGTCCGGGATGCACGGCCAGTGGGATAGATCCATGTGAATCTGAATTGTTCGGGGGTATTTCTGGCTGGACATGCTCGTAGGCATACTTAAAGAAAAAATTTCTCACGTTTTGAACGCAGGCTTCTCCGTCCGACCTGCGGATGAATTCTTAGATGCGTCAGCAGGGTTGGGTATAGTTTTAAATTAACCGAGGCACAACTGTGCATGAATAGTTTCGGGGAGAAGTTGCGCTTTGCATATGAACCGGGTTAAACGTAAGCCTACGGCATACTGATTTCACAAGCCCGAGGGCTAGTGACACGACTAATCGCTAGTGGAGTTTACTTCTCGTTCGACGCAGAGTCCTGTAGCGGGCCTCTGCTGCACGTGCTGTGACGTTCCGGTGCACGCTCGCGATAGCGGTTCGACCAGGTTTGCCTGCCCACACAGTATGGGAGAAATGCCTGGTCTGCCTCCGCCCGCGGGTGGCCCGTGACCAAGCAGAGTGAGGAGTGGATTGCGCCGCACTGGTGCTGAAATCTAATCACACGTGTAAATCGCTGCCGTACTTGGAATAAATGGTAGTGTGGGACAAATAACTCAGTTAAAACGTAATGCTCTTTGTCGACTTGGTCTTGCTACCAAAGGGAAGGAAGGATGTGTGTCCGTGATCAGCTACCTATATCATGTAGGCAAAGGTCCGGTGACCCATAAGTCCTACGAACACATTGCGCACTTCATATTCAACCCCGCACGTTTTCCTTTCCCGTTTTTGGGTGTTCTTTCCTTCCCGAGCGTGCATCACACGCATCTCCCGAGGGTCTTGGTAGTTCGTGTTGTTATTGATCTATTCTAATATGCGGTGAGGGTCACGCCGAAGGTCACTTATGCTTTCCGTCTCTTGTTTTTGTTCAAGTTCTTTTTCATTTCAGGTTCTATTGGTCTTGCTACCAAAGGAAAGGAAGGATGTGTGTCCGTGATCAATTACCTATATCATGTAGGCAAAGGTCCAATGACCCATAAGTCCTACGAACACATTGTGCACTTCATATTCAACCCCGCACGTTTTCCTTTCCCGTTTTTGGGTGTTCTTTCCTTCCCGAGCGTGCATCACACGCATCTCCCGAGGGTCTTGGTAGTCCGTGTTGTTATTGATCTATTCTAATATGCGGTGAGGGTCCCGCCGAAGGTCACTTATGCTTTCCGTCTCTTGTTTTTGTTTAAGTTCTTTTTCATTTCAAGTTCTATTGGCGAATAGGGCTTCCCACTGCATAACCCGCTAAAGTCGACCCTATCTCGGAACGCACCATTGGGAACGGGTATCGATTCCCGGTACTCCTTCCGTCGGGCGGTTTGGGGGAAGTTACTTGTTAAAATCCACGTGACGTTGGAGGAAAAATCAACACCATTGCGGCACCGAAAACAATCCTAAAATGCTAATGAAACGCTTTAGGGTTGGGTAAAAGCCTTGTTGCAATGTCGAAAAGGCACTTGAACAAAAGGGTACGTGCGAAGGCTCTATCCAGTGGTGAGGCCGCGCACTCGTGTTTATGAATGTAAATCATGTAGAAATTTTATACCATAATAACAATCTGGATGTTAATGTTTTATCGTAGTTATATAAAATATGTGGTTATGTGTCGCACCTAGCGGCCGTTGGCAAATTGTTTGCTGTGTATCTGTGATTCAAGCGGTAAACAGTGGGGCCGAATTAGGTTCCAACGTACGTAGGTTTTTAGCAAAATATAGGCTAACACGAGAGCAGTGCACCCAGCAAGATCAACAGGTATTATTCGACCCAGCTAGAGAGGCACCGATCAACCACCACAAGGGCAAATCAAACCCTCTTCAAAACGCTGACAACGTAGCGGCCCTGGGAGCGTGTAGTAGGCAACCACATGCTACTAGACTTTTGGCAATGTCCGTCACATATTGTCAACAATTCGGGGTGACACGTCATTTGACCATCCCTTGGGGGCTGAGGAATTTAGGGAATGGCGGGGTCAGCCTTACTACCTGTGAGCAGGCTTAAGGGTTGACCATCCCACAGGGGGACATTCATACCACTAGCACGTGGGCCAATATAAGGACCTGGCGAACACACTAATCCGTCAGTGGCCTGCTAAGCTAACCTGTTCCATAGGTCAGCCTCACAGTTCACCAGGGAGTCCGGGAAAGCCGAGGTCGTTTGTGCACCACATACGGGCGAAACCGTGGTGCAGCTGGGATCCGTTAACGCCAGAATTGGTCATACTACCGTGTTGGTATAACCCGGTGTCACGGGAAAAAGTGTCCTACCGTGAAAAGTGTCCTAGGACGCTTTTTCCTAGTTAAAAGTGTCCGGGCGGACATTTTTTCCTAGGAATAAGTGTCCGGGCGGACATTTTTTACTAGGAAAATGTGTCCTACCTCGGAAAAATTGTCCTATTCCGATTATTTCGTTCACAAGAATTCCTCATCAAATTCTTCTTCATCCGACATGGTTTCTGCGATTTTGAGTTCTTTATCTTCCACTGCAGAGACCACGTCATAATGATCTGAGTTGGTATTGCACAAGTACAGCGCACGTTTGGTGCTGGGTGTGGTCAGCTTTGTACCCGAAAGTGACGTCTTGAAAAACTGCCATCGCCACGTTTCGCCGACTTTTGACCAAACGATAATATCTGTCTTAAACAGCCACGCAGTTGTAATAATTTCTGCATCTGTTGCCCAAACCCCTTCTTCGATCATTCCGGACTCATTGAGATATGCTTGTGGGTTCTTCCCCAGATAGTTCTCAAGGCGCTCCGATATATCGGGACCTTGCATTTTGCCGACAATAAAATTCACGAAAATGTCACGACGTAGGTGCCCTCTATTATCATGGGCGTCACGAATCAAAGCGTTCTGTTCGTCCTTGCTGAATATGACGCGCCTCAATTTTTCGACTTTTGTGTCTTTGGAATTGGAGAAATAGTGCAAGACGCCGTCGACAAGTTTGAAACTTGCGGATCTTCGTCGCAACGCTCGCTTTCTTGAGTTGATGGCAGATGTAGACAATTTGAGATCAATCCATTTCTGGACAGGGTACTTCTGGTTTGTTAAGAAATAAAGCACATCTGATAATTCGGTCATTTTATTTGATTTATTGATAGACATCTGAATCTGAAACAAGTATGACAAACTACATTATACTTGCAAAATATGTGATATCGTGGGTCTCTTAAAAGAGTTCATGGCAAAAAATGTCCTAACGTGAAAAAAGTGACAACTATTTAGGTTAATAATCGGAATAGGACAATTTTTCCGAGGTAGGACACATTTTCCTAGTAAAAAATGTCAGCCCGGACACTTATTCCTAGGAAAAAATGTCCGCCCGGACACTTTTAACTAGGAAAAAGCGTCCTAGGACACTTTTCACGGTAGGACACTTTTTCCCGTGACACCGGTTAAGAATTTTGTGCGTGGGATTTCTGTCACACAATTTTCTTTTCACAAGCCTGCCGCGATATCCTCTTGCTGGAATTTTTGCCAGTAATTGAGACACTGTAGAACATGCTTTCACAGATCAACTGAACGTAATGCCTAGCTTTTTGCGGCTGCCATCTTTGCTAAGCCAGCGGCTACCGCCCCCGGATTTCCCGCATTAAGGCATGTGCGGGGGATGGAGGGACTGTGTAGAGCGGGTGCTCCGGAGTCAGGACTTACCTCGGCTTAGCAAATATACTTTTATAACGGTATAATTTAATAACTTTACTTTTTTAAATCTAACAATGTTTATGTATGCCGTATCCTTTTTGCAGCAACCACTCGTCGAGCAGGATGGGTCCGCCACAGCAACAGTGCCACGCACAAGTATAGAAAGAAAAGCGATGAGACTCCGAAGCGTGATTGTAAAGGCAGAAGGTACAGCTTAATTTACAAATGTTTCATGCATAATGAAAGCAAAACGGAGTCGAAGCACATTTTTTAGCTCACATGTTTACCACCAAGCCAGGGTTTTCCAGTTGTCTGAATATCAAGTACTAAACTGTCGGGTGTCAAAGCAAATATGCTGAACGAAAATAGAACGAATAGATGACAAACAGGCAGATAACAGATTATTCTTGCTTATCATTGGTGAACTAGGCAGTTATTTTTGGAACGGTTAATATTCCTCAGCAATATTCATTGAAAATCAAGCCCAACACTGAATCGGGTGTAGAACATAGTCGCTTACATTACTCACGAAGCGAACGAATGCAGTGGTTAAGCGGAGCGAGTTTATATCAAAGCGTATGTAAGCGATATAGGGGACTCAAAACGATTTTGTCAAGCGTCGGCAGTTTAACTTTTGCACAGCGCAAAGGATCCTGTTGATTATATAATTAAATGATAGCTTGTTTGAAGCAGAAGATAACTTTTAATTTTTCCAAAGTAGGCGAGATACGGTTCAGAAAACTTGGACATGTATAATAATACACATATGCAGTGTTGCGCGAGTTTGCGACTTAGTCACCTCACTTGTTAATCTTACTGTTCGAGTTCGAAAAAGGCAAACGAAGAGACTGGAGTCTTATATAAGTATGACGTTTTGACGCCTTATGGGCGCATGAAGTTTTTTGTTTGTTGTCATCCAGGCTACTCAAGAAAGGATGGTCGGATTATTTGCATTTTTTTGTTTATTTTTGCATTTTTGACACATGTCCTCGAGGACATCGCTTTGGGGATAGAAATCGAAGTGTGTCCGTCTGGAGGACATCGCTTTGGGGATAGAAATCTATGTGTGTCCGTCTGTGTCTATATAATTAGTCCGTCGATGGTGTCTATACCTCATACCTCCAACGAAATCTGAAAGATGACAATCTGCTTGCATTGCTGTACTGTATATTGTCTGTAAATATCAACGTCCGGGAGGGTCTAGTCGCACCGTTACTAGTGGATAGTATATAAATATTTGCTGCATATGTCAGGTTTGTTGCCAATTAAATCGCCATAGATACTGCTTCCAGAACGTCCAAATCAACCGTCATCATCTGAGCTGCCTATACAAAGAAGCAACGCATACAAAATGGCGACACAGCAAACATATTATCACGGGTGTAAGACATATTTCAGGACAGCTGGTTCAGATCGTTTGGATGGCTCAACTGGGTCGCAACTTTGCAGAGATTCCTGTGTTTCGACTGCATCCGAGCTGATAAATTATACCTGCTGAACCTTGCCAAGTACGCGTAGCAAACATTTGCGAAGATAGGATATAGTGGCAACTGCAATCGTGCGCTCCACATTTCAACCTGACAGTTCATGCTCAGCTGTCAAGTTCATTTACAAAAGAGCAGAAAATCATTCGCCAAGCTCTGCTTGAAATTGCGGAAGCAGTTTGGTTGTACGGAACAACCAGAATCTCGCCGTCACGGATACGACAAGGAAACGTTTCGGTGAGTTCTGGAGATGCTTTGAAAAGAAGTCCCCGAAGTAGCTTTTATGTATCGTCAGGATAAAGCCAACACTTAGTTTTCTGAGAGACGCAAAATAAACTCCTGCCGCTGCTTGCTCACCATGCAAATACCAATTTTTCTCGCGTATTCTACCGAGTTTTTGACATTTTTGGGCAACTCGTCTTTGTGAGCCCAAATCGAAATTATATTTTAATGAGCAGTTACTTTCGAGTTCGCATTCTTGTCACATCTACAAATATCACGAAATTATTTTTGTTATTTGTGTCCCGTAGGACTTGTTGATGAATTATTTTTCATAATATTTTTGCCAGGTATTGCGTATCTGTGTTGTCGCTTTCCGAATTTTGAAATAGTGTCCGACCACTAGAACTCAGCTAACAGAGGCCTGCCGTTACATTTCTTTGTTGGTATTAGTGATTTATTGCCAAGATTTACGTTTATTTATTTTATTTTCTCTTATAGTCAAGAAATTATTAAGTTGCAGATAACAAAGTATTTTAGCAGTTCAGCTATTCATGCGGAATAAACATGATTCGTGTTTGGTATAAGCAGCAGTTTATCCATTTCCGAATAAACTATTACTTTAATAGTACCAAAATAATGTCTGATTTGTAACATTACAAGCTTTGCTACTGCTGTTTGTACTAACAATTAGAAAACAACTAATCCCAGCTAGTAACGATTCAATTTGAGGTTTTTCGGTAACGGCTTTTGTTTATGTTTCTAGCTCGTATGGTGGAAAAATGTAAAAATTCTAGATATTTAAGAGCCCAGCAATTGTTTGGAATATTTTGCTAGAAATATTTTGTTGGAAGTTATTTTTCGCAGCAGTTGTGGGACGTCGGTTCAGCTGCGCCCAAGTACGTAACATGTATTGTTAAATTTCAAGGCCGTCAAAACTTCAAACTGATTAATGTGCTAACTCAGCTACTAGTACTTCCACAAATTAACGCAGGTGCTCTGAAAGTGGAGTCTCGGATTTCAGACATTTCAAATGTAACGTCTATTTTTTAAAAATTAGTTTTAATATCGACGGTGTTCTGTAAACAATCTGGTTAAAGCTCTGGACGATTAATAATTTGAACAGGTATAATTTAAAGTAGTTAATGAAACAGCGCTAATTCGGCGGTACTAATTTGAAATCCGACCCGGCCATGGGTGTGCCGTTGAAATAGTTGTTTAGGAATAGTTTGTAATTTAACAGTGTACGGAAGACTGAAGTGCAAGAGCGATAGCTATGGTTGAGAAATCATCAAGCACTGTGAAAATATGTCAAAAGGAGATTAATATTGATCGGCCAACCTCCGATAAGCCGTGTCATCGGGAATAGTGAAAATCTTGTATCTTGGCCATGCCCGGCCGAAACCCACTCAGCATTATTTACCTGTCCGGCCTAGGTATATTTCTCCGTCTTGGTACAAGAAACATTACAAATTATATTGTCATAGGTGAAATATCACACTACAAATCAACGGGAAACCATTCCAATTTTGGAATATTTTATGTACAAAGTTCGATTTATAAAAAATAAATAAATACAGTAACTTATGAGATCACAGTTTATATCACAGCTCCTTGCCAAGGGTATCACAGTAGGGGCTGTCATGGCGATGAAGTTTCTAGATTGTTCTCAAAACTTTCATGCTGACGTTGTTTACAATATTGACTGAAGAACGTTCTAGAAATTTCAATTTGTTGATATGTTTTTCGAATGTTGTAGCTATGTGTGTAATTTGGTAGATATACTGCTGCCCAGCAGTGGTTATAAATGTACTGTGAGTACCGAGTGTACCGATTGTGCATTTCCGTTACTTGTTTTGGTTTGGATTTCGGATTTGTTATAAAAACAAATCTCTTTACTTTACTCTCGAGTCTTTGTGCTTATCTACGCTCCGACTCTCGGTTACAATAAAGATCAAGTGCCCACTGAGTAGGATCCTAATCAAGACCCGACCAAATACAGAACGTCTTCGGAATGAAAAGGATCTTCGTCCGCCATGGCGGAACTCAACGAATTGGCAAAGCGGATGAGTCAGGAAATCCAGATGCAACAGCAGAAGATGGCAGCAATAGATCGTCAGCGAAGGAAGATCAACAACGGATAAAACAGTACCTAACTGCGAATAGAACAACAGCGAAAAGAAAATCAAGAATGGGTGGAACATCAGCAACAACGGATGAAAGACCGGTTTCTGCAGCTACTCCAGAGTGCAACCACCGAAGCGAGCCTGAACACCAACGTCACCCCAGCTACTGCAACTCCAAAATTCGCTCCATTTGATTCAACTTTTGAGCTGTGTACCGACTACTACGGCCGGTTCTGCATCTTTGTTGGCGTCAACTCTGTTCGAGACGTCAAGAAGCTTCAAGATTTCCTGACCAATAAGTCTGCCACCACTTACATACTGTTGGCTAACCTGGCTAGTTAACAGTCACCTCCTAAAGACATCAACGATTTCACCATGGACGAAATAGTCAACTTCTTGAAGGACTAATTTGATCCCAAACGCTTCACGGTCCGAATACGATTCAAGTTCTGGAGCGAAATAAACGCAAGCCTGGTGAAACCACGAATTCGCCGCCCGTATCCGTCAAGACGCTGCGACATGCGACTTCCCGTAAATCAAAGACCCACAAGACGAAGCACTTCGGACTAGATTTTGTAGCTACGTTTTCCTAGGGGTCTCTAGAGCCACCGTAGATTACACGCAAATTAACGATAATGCCGGCGCCAAGTGCTAATTTATTTTATGACCTTAACCCTAACGGCTTTATGTATCGCCACTTATTAACAAGTTAACAGTTTTTATTTCCTCCAATGTAATACAACAAAATACAACCAATACATATACAACACATAAACAGCTGGACCGTACTCAGCTCGATTGCGCAGTTTCTGAGGTCGACTGAGGCCCTGATCTAACTGCGCAACCACTTAAATAACTTTTCTAAATCCGATTTCTTGAAACTCAAGAGAAACATAGTTCTCAAATCTCTCTAATCCGTTAATTTTTAATATAATTGCTGCCAAACGGGTTATGAATTTTTAGTATTGTGAAATTCGTTCTTTAACATAAGTTTTAATTTTTTTCTATAGAGAAACCCTCTTTATGAGATTCTCGGAATCTCTCACTCATAGCAAATTTCGGAAAATCCAGCGGAAATACACTTACATATCCGCTAGTGTAAGTGTAACAATTAAGGCACTCAGGGGCTATACGCTACACTCAAATTCGATGTGTAACCAAACTATTGCCCCGGTACACAAATTGTAAAATTTTAAGTTGTTTTAAAACTCTCATAAAGCTTTAATTTCCAAGAATTAAATAAATTCTTATTACCAGAAATGGCATATATAGGGGATGTGGTCCGTAACTTGTTAACGAGTGGGCAATTGTGGCCAAATTTGGTATGCATAATCTACACCGTGCCCTGGGAATTTGTGCCAAAATCCGCCTATACCCAAAACATCCCCCTGCCCGGTTTTGTATGAATTTCTTCTATGGATATACTATGTTGGGAACTTTGTTATTTCCAAAACAACTAACTCTTAAGATTTTTATACACACGGCACAAAATATGATATATATACGTCACACCCTTATTATACATATTATCTATTATACGCATACAATTCTTACAAACAGCAGCAGCAAACAATTTCAAACATGTTTGCATAATACATGCTATATACTACGATACACACAAATAAGCAACACGTTCTACAAATATAACGCACTGTATAAACACAAATATGACGCAACTACATTTAGGCTCCCACTACATTTTATAAAACACAAATTTGCTCATCTGAAGTGAAGTTAGAGGCTTCCGTCCGTCGTGGTTGGGGTTCACGACTTAATACGTCCCCCTGCTTCACATGAGGGAATTTATTTCCCAAGGCAATGGATCGCTACAATTCATCTGCTCCGTCAACAATGAAGCAGTGCTTAAGGTTCTCTTCAAGGTCAATGACGACGAACTGAATTTCGCAACTGCCATTTCGACCGCCATGGAGACGGAGGATGCTGCTAGATTAGCTAAGGAAACCGCTGTTGGGGTGCCTCTCAAACCTGTTAACAAGGTGAAAAGCAGGTCTCTTCTTGAAAGTCGACCAAGCATAAGGATATTCGGATATTCCCCGAATGAACTCCTCAATCCATATCGATACCCTAGTTCCTTCTCCGACACATCTCGCCCAAGGCAAGCAAGCCAAAGATGCTGCAAAAGCTCAGCGATATAAAGTCTCAAAGATCATCCGAACGTTTCGAGTTCGATATCCTGTCTGTGCCCTGTAATATGGTCCCCGTCATCCCCGATGGGTACAAGCCGTCTTCAAGAAGCGAACAAAATTCCTAACATTTAACGTGAAAGTTATTCTCTGCAGGTCAATCTGGCGACGACACCTGGAACAATTCCAAACGATATGTACCCCACCATCAAACATGACAAACCTGGAGAAATTCCGAATGCCGATCTGCAGCCAGTTCACCCATCAGCCCAAAACTACGTTGGAATTGAACCTATGCGCACTTCTGAAGCTCCCGAAGCCTCTCCGATAGAACTACCAGCTGCGCCTGCAACACCGGCGTGTGTTCTAGCGAATCCATCATGAAGATTCAAGCGGACCCGCAAGTCAAAGGGGCACTTTTCGCCTTCACGGGTGAACCTTAGGCTGAGTGGAAACGTATCATGGCGATGACGTTTCTAGATTGTTTTCGAAACTTCCATGCTGACGTTTATTTACAACATTGACTGAAGAACATTTAGAAATTTCTATATATTTGCTTATACGTTTCTCAAATGCTGTAGGTATGTGTGTGTTCAGGTATGCCCAGCAGCGGTAGTCAGTGTGTCGTGAGTACAGAGTGTACCGATTGTGCAGGTTGTGCTACTTGTTACGTTTTCTACTTGCTTTCAAATAAATGTCTTTACTTTACTCTTGAGTCTTTGTGCTTACCTACGCTCCGACTGACGGATACAATAGGGTCATCACTGGGCTGTTGTTGGCATATCGGATAACAGTGGGCATGTAGGGCAAAATAAATAAATAAAAATAAGTAGGACAATATCACAGGGAAAGCACCGGGGCAGGAAATATAAATATATATTAAATATATAAATTATAAATATATAAACAGATATGCCTGGTCAGCGGAGCTGCAGGCTAACACATAAGCAAACCCTGCTAGTCAAGCAGAGCAACACACCAGCTTAGATCTGTGGGAGAACCAGCAGGTAAGGTACCAAGAGACAGCTTAGAGAGCGCTGGGAAAACAACAAAGAATGTGAAGAATGCGCTGTGTACAACAGCAGGAAAGAGTGCAAAGAGAGCACAGAGAAAAATCACAACAGCAAAAACCACGGAGGGAAGACAACACAAAGGGACGGAGAGACAACACAGGAATAGAAAACGGACAAGAGAATGTTTTAATATGCCGAGGCGCACGTCAATTAAATTTAACAAATTACACGATGCTAAGCACGTTCAACATTTTGTACTGAACAATATCTAAACAGCGAATATATTTTAAGGATCGGCTTCTAACATGTTTGAGCACAAAATTCCTGTTAGGCTGCAAAATTAAATATAGTGTCGTGCCTGAATTTGCATGTACCGCACAGATCTGAATCCGATTTTTAAAGTTTACATGTTCAGAGGATATTATCAGCATTGATTCGTGTAGCTCATTTTCAAACCTATAGATTTGGAAGCTTGAAACTATGCAATATGTAGACAATTTGAAATGACCAGCAGTGTTGCGTTTGCATTTATCTGTGCTTTGTGGGCAAATATGTGCCGTTATCATGTCATGTTTAACCACAAGCAAAACGTGTTTCGTATTCTAGATGGATTGTTGAAGTGATCGTGAGGCCCTGGATATTATATATGCAACACCAAATCAAAACCGCGTGTTCTATAAAATATAGATAAATTAAAATTGAACGTCAGACTACCACAAATTAAATTACATCAAATGAAATGAAATTGAAAATATTATCTCGGTTGATATATGAATCAAAGAGATATGGCTGAAT
>JASANE010009467.1:0-23186 GCA_030248225.1 Trileptium ribeirensis | reverse complement strand
TTATACGTGTTTGATGTAGACAAATGTATTCTTGTAGGGAGCATGCATACTGAAAAAATGTTGTCACTGACTTGCTGGCTTTCGATCTGTGACGGAACCCATTATAATTAACTTACGACTCGAAAAGTGTGGAATAATTTTGTTTCCTATTATATAACTCCCGGGTGCTAATAGGGAGCGCAGGTGGGGTTACATTTCCAGGTCATGTTTATCCCCTTGAATCGCTGCATAACGTTTTAGTAACTATTAGCAATATATACAAACATTCCAAATGAATTCTAAAAAAATTAGGAGGGAAAATTTGTTTGAATGAAAAAGAATTGTGGAAGAAAAATTTGGGAGACTGGGGAAAGTTTTTTGGTGACCCCTGGCCTCCCAGCTAAGCCGGCTGTCATTAGGCAGATACCATATAATTTCTATATAATGCGGCTGACAGGTGGTTAATTTTTGACTGATCTCCTAATTGATTGCATCGGAGTAACATATAAGTTAAGCAATTGTCTACAAAAGGCACATTGCGAGTAGGTTAGTTTTTAGGCTTTGCACTGACAGTAAATGCTTAACTATTTGTAGTTTCTATAATGTAGGGTTTATATATAGTGGTCGGAACTGTAAATTTGGAACGGAATCGGAACTTGTTTTAGCAAGTATAATAAATGGAGAAAAAACTGAAAAGGTCTTGTGATTTTGAAATTTGCTAGGCATTGCCGTCTTACATTACCCTGTATTGCCGTAATATTGTTATTGTGTTTCTGGAACTTGAAGGGGCATATAATTTAAACAAAATTCTCGACGATTGGCATCGTGGGGTGCCTCAGGCTTCCGAGGGCCGCATGTACTCCAAACTCTCTCATTTTACGCATCTCGCTGTACATATTAGATATTTGAAGTAAGGTATTTTGGAGCACGGAATCTTGTCAACTTCCAGGGCACTTGACTAGGTTTTCCAGGAATTGCCAAGATTGGTACCGTGGTTTCTTCGATTTTTAGCTTCCAAAATAGCAAAACTGCATATTTTCCCTATCCAGGAGAAAATAGCTAATTTTTAAAAAATGCAGGAACGAACTTGATGGAGGCCGAAAGTTTCCCCGTGGGCATGATTTGGGGAACCCGGAGGCAGTTCCATAAAACTAAAAGATGCTCCTATACACTGACTATTCTGAGGAGCCATTTGTATTATAAATATGATAAAACATTAACTACACTGTTGCATTACCGTAAATTACATTTGGCAATTTGGGAGATGAGCTGCCATGTAGCGATCGAAACCGAGCGCTGTGAGCAAAATAAGGACACCAACTTGTGTGTCAGCTCAATTCCAAGAAACAGCTTGCACATAATCGATCCGAGTAGCCACTCTTGAGATATAGATCAGTGACGATTAAAGCTGTGCACAGACCCACCTAAAATCAAACACATGCATTGTTTCTTGTTTGTGTTGGTAACTGAAACGTTATAAAAAATGGTAAAAAAAAATTTCGGAAACTACGAATAATGTTAGTGTTTTCGCTTTTACTAAACTTATTGCATGACGAATTACGGTGTTAAAAACGAATCACCGTGCACATAATCACGATTTTTCCTTTTCCGTTTGTACAGTCACAATTTACAGTACGTTGGCGTTATTCGCAGCACTACGAGTTTGATAGCAATTTACTCGAATCACCGTGCACATAATCACGATTTTTCCTTTTTTTGTTTGTACAGTCACAATTTACAGTACGTTGGCGTTATTCGCAGCACTATTTTACGAGTTCGATAGCAATTTACTGGCTGTGTACATATTAAAATATTGCATGAAACTGTCCATTCAGTTATACCCTGACAGACCGCGAACATAGTTTCCCGATTTTGATGAAGCCGCACAAGTATGCGAAATGGAGAAATTTTCGTGTATACATTACCACTGAGCTGATGCTCGCATTCGCAAAACGTCACATATCAAGGACAGAAATATGAAGGCAAATTTGTGCTCGATTTAATTCGTTATTTCGACAAAAGAACACCCATGGTATAAGCATGTGAAGTAGACTCACTCGTTAATATTTAAAAACAAAAATGCTAAAACGTTTTTCACGATAACATTGCACAACACAATGCCAGTGATAATATCCCTCACCAAGTATTTTTGTTCATTTCCAATCGTTTTATTGCAATCCTGTTAAGGACGCTGTTGAGTGGTCTTGAAGTTCCTTTTTGCATTTTCAAATCGACAAGTATTGCAGCGGCAAAAAGTGTGTCCAATCCCGGTATTACTTCCCGCCTTAGGATGAATTGAGGGCCATACTTGCTGTATTATGTAATGCCGCTATAGCCTAATTATTGTCACATAAAAACCACAATTGGTTTAGATCTAATTTCATCCGAAAAAAAGATGATAAATATGACAGACTGTAATGTAAAATTTCAATACGTTTGTACAGGAGTCTGCTGTTTCAAGAGCATACCTAATGAAAAATTTCAATACGTTTGCACAGGAGTCTGCTGTTTCAAGAGCATACCTAATGAAAAATTTCAATACGTTTGTACAGGAGTCTGCTGTTTCAAGAGCATACCTAATGAAAAATTTCAATACGTTTGTACAGGAGTCTGCTGTTTCAAGAGCATACCTAATGAAAAATTTCAATACGTTTGTACAGGAGTCTGCTGTTTCAAGAGCATACCTAATGAAAAATTTCAATACGTTTGTACAGGAGTCTGCTGTTTCAAGAGCATACCTAATGAAAAATTTCAGTACGTTTGTACAGGAGTCTGCTGTTTCAAGAGCATACCTAATGTAAAATTTCAATACGTTTTGTAAAGGAGTCTGCTGTTTCAAGAGCATACCACTCCAAAATAAATGGAAATATAAAATCAGTGTAATAATACACTGATTTTCGCAATGGTTTTTGCTTTGTGACAATGTGATTTCCCATAATTATGGTCATCCATCAAGAAAGAATATATTTAGCATCAGAATGACATGAGATCGGCCACGAAGCGTTAAGTCATAAAAAATTGCTTTTGTCAAATTTTTGAAGAAAGTATTTTGTTGCAAGAAGAAGATTTAGCCATTGTGATGTTTTCTTAATGGCCGAGTAAATGAAGCAAATTTCATCGTCAAATGGTATTTTTATGGAACAGTACATTGTCGCTTGAGCGGGTTACCTAGTAATCCATCCGTCCGTCATGTTTCACTGACAGGAGACTAGTTTACCTGTTGTGATGTTTACTCAATGGTGGAGTAAATGAAGCAAATTCCATCGTCGAGTGGAATTGAAATGGAGCATTCCGTTGGGGCGCTTGAGGGTGTTGTTTGTGATTTTGTTTTGGCTTTTTTGGGCGTGGATGTTGGGTTTCTTTTTGATGGATTTGGCTTTGATGGTTGTTTTTCGTATTTGGTTATGTTTGTTGTTTGGTTTTTTTTGTGTGTTGTTGGTGTTTGGTTGGTGGGGGTGTTGGTGGTGTTGTTGATATGGCGGTTGTGTTGGGGTTCGTTTTTATATATTTTTGTGTGTGCTCTGCGGTGTTATGTCGTGGTTGTTTTATATCTTTTCCATCTGCTTTTTATATGTATTTTTATGTATTTGAGATTGGCTATTCTGCTGTGGTGGAGATTGTTAATATATATGATTTGTTGTATATCGTCTTCTATCGCTTCTTTATTTTCTCCGGGTGGAAGGATGTCGTTTTAGCTTTGAATATCGTCGATAGCGGAGAATCACTCATGATTACTTATATAGATAGATCTTATTTGTATCCGTTCGGTTTCGCTTTATATGCGGTACTGCGGAATGATGTGTGATTTATGGATGTATTTAATCCATAGTGGATATATGTGGATTATATTTTGAGAGACCGATGACGCTAGAACTCATGACGTTATTCCATAATTTTTAGCTTCATCCATAGACATTTGAACGTAATGATTGGGTTTTCTCTGATAGATATTTGTGATCTTTATCACGGTTGCTGTTTTCATATTAAATAGAAGAATACAATAATCATAATTATATTGTGTAATTTTCCACATCTCTGCTTACCGTTAATCACCATACTTGGATATGTAGATATATATGTCGCGATGCTCGGTTTCTTCCGATTCGACGGTCATATTGCCCGATGTTGAGACTACGCACATGACTTAAAGTAGCTAGGAGGAATTAATAGTCAATTAGAGGCTATGGGCTAGTTAATATCGGTATCCAACATATAATTTCGTTATCTTGGATTTGAGGACATAGGTATTGTCTAGGATTTCAATTGGAATCGTTTTAACTAGTTCTGGCGTTTTTGTGTTAACCACTGAATTTTGTTTACACACACACATATATATATTTCCTGATCGCACTTGGTACTTGATGTTTTACGTTATACCATGGTGCGAATAAAAGTTGATTAGAACATGAAACGAAGGAGCTACGCTAACGGTTTGTGCCATAATAGGCTTATTGAGTTTGTTAGTTACCGCGCACAGTCGGATTAAAAATTACTCTAGTATATACGTTCACTACATGACATAGCTGTAGATCTAACTTAGAATGTTGGTGGCTTCGTTTCACTACGCCCATCACATATAATACTGATGGTTAATTTAAACTACTGAAATTACTGTCCTGTTCATTATGACATATGGAGAAAGCGGATTATCTCTAGCATCGGCAGTGCTAAGGTATCTTGGCGCATATTATCGAATTCGTTATATGCAAGCAGCATACATGTACACGCTGAATTGATTACATAATATCCGTTGTATGTATATGATAATAGCCGTGGTGCGTCTTGTTATCAAATCTTATGATCTTGCCGGGACTTAGGGATAGGGCGGGGTCTCCCTCACCACGATGGGAGGACTGGGAATTTATAGTCTCGATTTGAAGATGTGAACGCACACGCTATGATTCATACATATTGTTGTACGAGACGAGTGAGCAACGTGAGCTGCGCGCACTCCAAGCATCTCTTAACGAAAAATCTGCACTAACCCTGGCCCCATCTGCATACAATTTCAATTATAGTCCGATGAATATGCGGTAAGAATGTAAGCCGAGCGCTACAATGCACACGCTGAAATTGATTCATACATTTTCGTTGTAAAATACAGTAGCGGTACACGCTGAGCGCGGTGCGCTCGCAACATCTTGGACTAAGCCGGACTATACATCTGCACACGATGTGATTATAGTCCGATTAACACGGTGAAAATGTAGGCCGTACACCACGCTGAAATTTGATTACATAGATTTCTCGTTGTAACGTATGGCGGCTCTTGTTATCAACATCTCTCACCACCAGTGTCCACGCTTTTGTGTTTATAATTGTCAAATATTTCATCGGCTATAATTCTTAGTTGACCCCATCGTGTGCAGATGGTATACCCGGGCTTAGTCCAGGTGGTAGGAGATGTTTGATAACAGTACGTACGATGGCTCATGTTGTGCTCGCTCATCATACGTTACAACAGAATATTATGTAATCAATTTCAGCGTGTACGGATTGTACGCCTCGGCTTAGATCGTTCACATATTTCATCGGACTATAATTTAGTCCTTACCATCGTGTGCAGATGGTATACCCGGGCTTAGTCCAGGTGGTAAGAGATGTTCCAGAGATGTATGATGGGCTCACAGTGTTGTGCTCGCTCATCATACGTTACAACAGAATATTATGTAATCAATTTCAGCGTGTACGGATTGTACGCCTTGGCTATATTGTTCACATATTTCATCGGACTATAATTTAGTCCTTACCATCGTGTGCAGATGGTATACCGGGGCGGAGTCCAGGTGGTAAGAGATGTTTGATAACAAGAGGCACCACGGGCTCACAGCGTTGTGCTCGCTCATCATACGTTACACAGAATATTATGTAATCAATTTCAGCGTGTACGGTATTTAGTACGCCTTGGCTTACATTGTTCACATATTCATTTATGTATACTCTCAGTCCTTACCATCGTGTGCAGATGGTATACCCGGGCTTAGTCCAGGTGGTAAGAGATGTTTGATAACAAGACGCACCACGGGCTCACAGCGTTGTGCTCGCTCATCATACGTTACACAGAATATTATGTAATCAATTTCAGCGTGTACGGATTGTACGCCTCGGCTTACATTGTTCACATATTTCATCGGACTATAATTTAGTCCTTACCATCGTGTGCAGATGGTATACCCGGGCTTAGTCCAGGTGGTAAGAGATGTTTGATACAAGACGCACCACGGGCTCACAGCGTTGTGCTCGCTCATCATACGTTACACAGAATATTATGTAATCTTTCAGCGTGTACGGATTGTACGCCTTGGCTTACATTGTTCACATATTTCATCGGACTATAATTTAGTCCTTACCATCGTATGCAGATGGTATACCCGGGCTTAGTCCGGTGGTAAGAGATGTTTGATACAAGACGCACCACGGGCTCACAGCGTTGTGCTCGCTCATCATACGTTACACAGAATATTATATGTATCTTTCAGCGTGTCGGATTGTATGCCTTGGCTTGCATATACAGGAATTCATAATACGCGCCGATTCCTTTAGCACTGCCGATGCTAGAGATATCCGGCTTTTCTCCATATGTCAGATACTACGGACAGTAATTTCGTGGGTTTAATGTTACCATTCTTATATTGTGATGGGCGTAGTGAACAGGCACCCGTCTTGTTTGTCGCTATTGTCATTTGGTAGTGACGTATATCTAGAGTTATTTTTTAATCGACTTGTTGCGCGGTACTACAACTCTAGCCTTATTTATGGCCACCGTTTTAGCGTAGCTCCTTCCGTTTTCTGTTTTCTTTCACTTTTTGTTTCGCCCTGTGTATACGTCTCGGTTCCGTTTGCTTTTCGGATATATTGTTGTTGTGTGTCTTCGGTGGGTGTACCACGCCGGACTAGGTTACGCTTTTTTTGAACTGCTCCTTTTGTCCTCTTCCGATACGATTTATTTGTTTTGGATCCGGATATTTACTTGGCCCTAGGGCCTCTTTGTCTATTTATTCCTCCTGTCTCGTTTGTTTGGTGCTGTTGCGTGTTCTCCTTCGTGTGCTTTATGCCGTTCGATTTTTCGGAAGAACCGAGCATTTTTTCGCGACATATATGTATCTACATTTTGCCTTGTTGGTTGATTTCGGTAGCGAGATGTGGATTTTTGGTCCTGTTTTTTTTTTGGTTTTTTGTTTCTTCTTTTTTGACGCCCGTGATATTTGTCCTGCTTTTCGGAGAGTTTTTTTTCGTTTTCTGTTCTTGGTTTGCTTTTGGGCTGGTTTGGGTCTGCGTCTCGTGTGAGTTCTCAAATATTTTCCCTATTCCTTCTGTTTTGTGTTTATCTTCCCTTGTCCCCTTCTTCCCGCTTAGGTCCGCTTATATTGCTGAACCGAAGTTAGCGTCAATAGATTTTTTTCTATAGTTTCTGGTGTGATTCTCCGCTTATCGACGATATTTCAATAGCTAAAACGTGATTTCATCCTGTCCGTTGTTACTGTTGCCGGAGAAATATAAATGAAGCGATAGTTGTTAATGGACGGTGTTATATACGAACAATTGGCTTTATATTATATTTAACAATTTCTTTGCCACCACAGCAGTAATAGCCGATGGATCTTCAATATACTATGGAAAATATACTATATAAAAAGGCAGATGGGATTGGAATAGATATTGAAAACAACTTCTTTACGGACATTGTAATTGCATCCGCAGAGGTCAGTTGTCTTTACACTTTGTAAAATATATATTTAAGAAACGAACCCTTGCTTTAACATTGCTGAGATGTTCCGCCATATCTGTTCAGGTAGCTAGACACTTTACTGTGGTTGCAGCCTGCATATTCACCCCTTGTGCTATGCCAGACCAAGGTTATGTCACCAACAACATGTTCACTCCGATCATCGTGTAAACTGAATTGCAAACATAACTCAATTATGACGATGAAATACATTTGATCCTATCATTAAGCCAAATCGCTAGGTCAAGGAAGAGAAACTGGTCTTCAGACATCCACGCCGGGCAATAAGTGGGGTGAAGCCATAAACAATATATCAGGCAGTGAATCATGACGGATGGCTTACTAGATCAAGCGCTCAGGCGACATTAACAAACGGAATGCTCCATTTCAATTCCACTCGACGATGGAATTTGCTTCATTTACTCCACCATTGAGTAAACATCACAACAGGTAAACTAGTCTCCTGTCAGTGAAACATGACGGACGGATGGATTACTAGGTAACCCGCTCAAGCGACAATGTACTGTTCCATAAAAATACCATTTGACGATGAAATTTGCTTCATTTACTCGGCCATTAAGTAAACATCACAATGGCTAAATCTTCTTCTTGCAACAAAATACTTTCTTCAAAAATTTGACAAAAGCAATTTTTATGACTTAACGCTTCGTGGCCGATCTCATGTCATTCTGATGCTAAATATATTCTTTCTTGATGGATGACCATAATTATGGGAAATCACATTGTCACAAAGCAAAAACCATTGCGAAAATCAGTGTATTATTACACTGATTTTATATTTCCATTTATTTTGGAGTGGTATGCTCTTGAAACAGCAGACTCCTGTACAAACGTATTGAAATTTTACATTAGGTATGCTCTTGAAACAGCAGACTCCTGTACAAACGTACTGAAATTTTTCATTAGGTATGCTCTTGAAACAGCAGACTCCTGTACAAACGTATTGAAATTTTTCATTAGGTATGCTCTTGAAACAGCAGACTCCTGTACAAACGTATTGAAATTTTTCATTAGGTATGCTCTTGAAACAGCAGACTCCTGTACAAACGTATTGAAATTTTTCATTAGGTATGCTCTTGAAACAGCAGACTCCTGTACAAACGTATTGAAATTTTTCATTAGGTATGCTCTTGAAACAGCAGACTCCTGTGCAAACGTATTGAAATTTTTCATTAGGTATGCTCTTGAAACAGCAGACTCCTGTACAAACGTATTGAAATTTTACATTACAGTCTGTCATATTTATCATCTTTTTTTTCGATGAAACTAGATCTAAACCAATTGTGGTTTTTATGTGACAATAATTAGGCTATAGCGGCATTACATAATACAGCAAGTATGGCCCTCAATTCATCCTAAGGCGGGAAGTAATACCGGGATTGGACACATTTTTGCCGCTGCAATATCTTGTCAATTTGAAAATGCAAAAAAGGAACTTCAAGACCACTCAACAGCGTCCTTAACAGGATTGCAATAAAACAATTGGAAATGAACAAAAATACTTGGTGAGGGATATTATCACTGGCATTGTGTTGTGCAATGTTATCGTGAAAAACGTTTTAGCATTTTTGTTTTTAAATATTAACGAGTGAGTCTACTTCACATGCTTATACCATGGGTGCTCTTTTGTCAAAATAACGAATTAAATCGAGCACAAATTTGCCTTCATATTTCTGTCCTTGATATGTGACGTTTTGCGAATGCGAGCATCAGCTCAGTGGTAATGTATACACGAAAATTTCTCCATTTCGCATACTTGTGCGGCTTCATCAAAATCGGGAAACTATGTTCGCGGTCTGTCAGGGTATAACTGAATGGACAGCTTCATGCAATATTTTAATATGTACACAGCCAGTAAATTGCTATCAAACTCGTAAAATAGTGCTGCGAATAACGCCAACGTACTGTAAATTGTGACTGTACAAACAAAAAAGGAAAAATCGTGATTATGTGCACGGTGATTCGAGTAAATTGCTATCAAACTCGTAGTGCTGCGAATAACGCCAACGTACTGTAAATTGTGACTGTACAAACAGAAAAGGAAAAATCGTGATTATGTGCACGGTGATTCGTTTTTAACACCGTAATTCGTCATGCAATAAGTTTAGTAAAAGCGAAAACACTAACATTATTCGTAGTTTCCGAAATTTTTTTTACCATTTTTATAACGTTTCAGTTACCAACACAAACGAAACAATGCATGTGTTTGATTTTAGGTGGGTCTGTGCACAGCTTTAATCGTCACTGATCTATATCTCAAAGAGTGGCTACTCGGATCGATTATGTGCAAGCTGTTTCTTGGAATTGAGCTGACACACAAGTTGGTGTCCGTATTTTTGCTCACAGCGCTCGGTTTCGATCGCTACATGGCAGCTCATTCCAAATTGCCCAAATGTAATTTACGGTAATGCAACAGTGTAGTTAATGTTTTATCATATTTATAATACAAATGGCTCCTCAGAATAGTCAGTGTATAGGAGCATCTTTTAGTTTTATGGAACTGCCTCCGGGTTCCCCTAAATCATGCCCACGGGTAACTTTTGGCCTCCATCAAGTTCGTTCCTGCGTTTTTAAAAATTAGCTATTTTCTCCTGATAGGTCAAAAATATGCAGTTTCCTATTTTGGACTAAAAATCGAAGAAACCACGGTACCAATCTTGGCAATTCCTGGAAAACCTAGTCAAGTGCCCTGGAAGTTGACAAGATTCTGTGCTCCAAAATACCGTACTTCAAATATCTAATATGTACGGCGAGATGCATTAAATGAGAGAGTTTGGAGTACATGCGGCCCTCGGAAGCCTGAGGCACCCCACGATGCCAATCGTCGAGAATTTTGTTTAATTATATGCCCCTTCAAGTTCCAGAAACACAATAACAATATTACGGCAATACAGGGTAATGTAACGGCAATGCCTAGCAAATTTCAAAATCACAAGACCTTTTCAGTTTTTTCTCCATTTATTATACTTGCTAAAACAGGTTCCGATTCCGTTCCAAATTTACAGTTCCGACCACTATATATAAACCCTACATTATAAACTAGTAATAGTTAATTTTACTGTCATTGCAAAGCCTAAAACGTAACCTATCGCAATGTGCCTTTTGTAGACAATTGCTTGACTTATATGTTACTCCGATGCAATCAATTAGGAGATCAGACAAAAATTAACCACCTGTCAGCCGCATTATATAGAAATTATATCGTAGGTGCCTAACGACAGCCGGCTTAGTGGGAGGCCAGTGGTCACCAAAAAATTTTCCCCATCTCCCAAATTTTTCTTCACAATTTTTTCATTCAAACAAATTTTTCCTCCTAATTTTTTTAGAATTCATTTGGAATGTTTGTAATATTGCTAATAGTTACTAAAACGTTATGCAGCGAGTAAGGGGATAAACATGACCTGGAAATGTAACCCAACCTGCGCTCCCTATTAGCACCCGGGAGTTATATAATAGGAAACAAAATTATTCCACACTTTTCGAGTCGCTAGTTAATTATAATGGGCTCCGTCACAGATCGAAAGCCAGCAAGTTAGTGACAACATTTTTCAGTATGCATGCTCCCTACAAGAATACATTTGTCTACATCAAACACGTATAACTATACTAGACGAGAGGGCGCAGAATACCATATATTGCATGATCATTATTAAACCTAAGTGGAAATACTATCACTTGGTGTTGCAGGTAGAATCACCGAGACTCTAAGAGTATTATGTGTGAGAGGAGTCCGACTAATAGACGTTTTAAAAAATTTTCAGAACAGCACGGATTTCTAAAATGTTCGTCGCACTATCGTACACTATCGCAGCGTTCTCATCTTTGCCCGTGGTTTTTGACGCCCGATCGGTTACCGTCGCATACAATGAAACGCAAACGATTGATAACACAACCCAGTTCGGCTACGTAAGTGAAACTCTGGACCACAAAACTATTATAGTATATATATCTCAGTCTTTGGGTTAATGTTTCCTGCAATTGTATTTTAGTTTCAACAAAAAAGAAAGTTTTTGATAAAAGATTTAGATTCGGTAACAGAAAAATTGTATAAAAATTACCTTGCTCCAAATAAGAAAACTAAGAATTGCAGTATTTAAAAAATGTTGCTTAAATATAAGAATACTATTACATTCACTCACAAAAGCGGAATTTTTTTTCGTTGATTTCATAATCCTGTTTGATACAACATTCGGAGGAGCAACTATCGCACAGGGGAAAAACTCATAGCTCCTTCAAAAGTTGTCCGAACTCATAACTCCTTCAAAAGTTATCCGAACTCATAACTCCTTCAAAAGTTATCCGATGCCGCTAAATTTTTTGCACGTTTTGGTAAAAAACAATTATCTCCAGATAGTTATAGCGAAAGAAAATTTTCTTCCAAAAATATCAATTGTTATAAAGCGATAACAACCTATATATACAGAGTACTGAGCTAACTACTTTCTAACGATAACATCGAGAGATTCGCCGAATTCCATGTAATATAGCCCCAAAAAGCCGTCCGTGAAAACGATGGCGCCAGATAAACTCAATCAAGAATCGACGAAAAGACATTCCACGCCTAACGACACCCCGTCGCCGGCCAAAATACTTCAAACGCGACCACAGTCCTTCTATTCTGTTAGTATGTACCGGAAAAGCATACCCAAAGAAACACCGTCGAAAACGAAGTTGAGAATTGCGATCAATTCTGTTGTCAGTAAGCCCTGGAGGCTGCCGCTCTCCGAACTCACCGCACTAAGCTGTTCTTTTTCAAAACGACATAATCAAGGTGCCAGTGACACAGCTGTGACAAATACCGACTATATTTTCTAATTTCCTGTATAATGTATTTTTCATGTTGGCATTTTTACCAATTTTACAATCTCATGAACTACACATTTTGGTCCAATATATAAAAGCCACATCGATTTTATGTGAAATGGTGAAGACCTCATCAAAATTACCACAGCCCATCTCATCATGAGTTGTGGTAACTTGAATAAAAATAATCATTCTTCAGATATTCACTTTTGACATTTCACCATTTTCAAAAGGGTCTAGTATCCTAGAGTTTGTTGCTGCGGTTCTAATTCCATGATCATTCGAAAGATCGACAAAAAATAGTTCCATGGGTTAGTGGGTTAGACTATATTAAGCGCAGTTGTAGGCGTTTCAATACCGAAAAACTGAGTTATTGCCCATATTAAACCCATCAAAAATCCGAGAATAATAAATCAACTAAGGTATAGCTGAAAAGATGATGACACTCTTCCATGAATTTCCCTGAGTTTTTTTCTTCTGCGATAGTATCGCACATGCGAAAAATTAATCAGTATTGCAGTGACAGTTTGCTACAACTTTAAAAGAATAGATATAGACTATATGCAGTGGCGTAACCACGAGCTGAAAAGTGAGGTTGTCTTAACGAAATTATCACTTGACATATATAAATTCGGAAAATGGGGATCGGCGTAAGACATAGTATAAATGTGCAGCAAAAACGTGATAAAATGGAACTTCGAACTTTAGTCAAGCCGTAGCAAGCTAAGAACTGAGACAATCCCGACCTCTTGAACCCCTTCGTGCTTAAGCCAGTTAATACATCCAAATACCCCCTCAATACCAACAGATATGTACAAAACAGGATATATATATATATATGTTAGAGATGAGATAGAGTAAGATTTTACATTTTCCTTCGTGCTAGTGATAACTAAGGCGTGCTCATATTGCGTCCAATACTCTACGATTTGTGGCCACATTGATGCGACCAAATTCTGCGTCTGACATATGTATTCAGTACGTATCATCCCATCTGAAGCCGATAAAATAACAGAGGCTAAATGAAAGGATCCTGGGAAACCTGTAGTATAATGTACAACTACAGTTGGTTTCATGTATATGTATATAGTTCATATGTGTCGAAGATGCGTCAACTTAGTGGGACAGGGCAGATTTTTCTCGACCGGGAGAGGCGGGAAGGTCATGAGCCAAATTATGAAATTTCTTGGAACTCATAAGTGTTTCCTTTTTGCCAAAAAATTTCCCCAGTTTTACCACATTTTTGATAAAAGTCTCATAAATTTTTATTAATTCCCAAACTTTTTTGTCAACTGTCTCTTAAAGTTTTCCGCGCGCCCAAAGAAGAGTGCGCCAAACCTGACAGGGGGTGGGAGGGATTGGTCCCACGATTGGCGACTATAATGTGACTGTATCAACATATGATTATTGTAATGGTCGTATAAAGATCTGTATATATATACTGATAATGATTTTTGCACTTGACCAAAAATTTATAGATCCCTCTTGAAAACAATATCCTAGTTCGGTTCGTATAAGAAGACTACCTTATAATAATAAAAATATCTAAGATCAACATAATATCGCTTACGTCTACTGGGCTCTCCAAATTGTAGAGTGATGGTGCTGTTTTTTTTAAATTTTCGATTCCCCGTAGTTCAATGCCAGCGGAATTTTTTTTTGCTTCTAAAAACATCCTCTGTTGACACAAACAGACAATATTTTTAGCAAAATTTCAGGTCTGAAAGTTTAGATTTGACTAAATAACATAAAAATCCTATTGAAACTTCATCTTAGCTGCAATCAGAGACATCTGAGCAGCGTTTCTGAGGCAATTTATTAATTATTTTAATGTTTTGAATTGAAATGTACTGAATTTTAACAATTTTTTGATTTCGAAGCCCCAGGTGAACCAGTCGGTGGCTTAAATTCATGCCCCTTTTTTCCTGAAAAATCCAAGCCGCTATAACTCATGCCCACGTGGCAAAATTTTGTGAAACCAAGGGTATTACTTCACCTCACTTCTGTGCCCAGCTTACTACAACAACGGCTAGTATCTGCGACATATCCAATTGCTTGAAATGCTAAAAGATGACCGAACAACACCAAAAGGATCCCAAACAGTCAAAGAAATTTTTCGAATAGCGTCATCATTGTTGCCTTCCGTCTTAGCATTTGCTACGTTATCAACAACTAGACGAACGCCTCAGGGCTCCGTCCAAAGTTAACTAATATTTCAGGTAACGCTATCGAAATGTCGCTCGGGAATCGACCATGGCTCACAATTTTGGCTCGCCTACACGCTGTACACATTCGCTGTTGGTTACGTCGTTCCTTGCGGTGCAATATGGATGTTCTATAGTCGTACGTGGTGTATTGTTATGGTACGACACCGGCGGAGTCTTCTGGCCCGACGCAGTCAGATGCTAATGAGCTCGTCTAACAACAAAGCAACCGACGACAATAATAACAACAATAGTCAATCGTTCTCGATACGTTCGACCGCTACTATATTGTCAAAAGAAGATCACCAACAGCAACAACATCCACAGCAACACATTCGCGCAGTGACACAAGCTATAGTTCAAGTTGTCGCCTTTTACTTCGTTTGCTGGACCCCATATTGGGTTTTCGACGTTTTGCTAATGAACATTTTCGATCAACAAGATTTTGGTAAGAATTTGTAGTAGAATGCTGGTCCTTAGTCTTTGTCAGGTAAAGTGACCTAAAGTTTAGGCCATTAGGAAAATGTCAGTTATACCCGATCGACCTGTCAGGGAATCGGCACTTCGCGCCGAGCCTGATCCGACAACTAAGTGGATAATTCCGTCTCCCCTATGAGAATGTATATAGATGTTAAGTTTGGCAGAGTACTGTGTGTGATTCATTAGTTACTGCAAGCTTTGGAGTAGTGTTTCATATTTTTTGAATTTTTGAGCATAGCTAGATAGATATCTATCGTTTAATCAGCGTTGACAGTGTTGATGATACATCCAAATCACTTGACGCTTATTTGCTTACCAAACTGTTAGTTTTTCATCAAACCAATAGCTAAGTATTTGTTGAAGACTGGATTATAACATATAAATGGTGTCTCATTGATTTTTCGAGTTGTGATACCAAAAAAATGCATGTCTTTAATAAATCATATCTTTAGTTCATTGTGGAACAACTTTTATTCATCCTGATTTGCTTTTCCCTTCTACAAAAAAGTTCGCTATAGCTATTACAAATACAGGGGACATAGAAACAAATTTGTTGGACTTAACAAAATAGCACTGATTTCAGAAAAAAATGATATAACGTAAATACTTGCGCGATAAGCTCTACAAGGTACTTCCATTACGCCCAGTCTCATTTTTCGACTTAATGCACTTTCTCCGCCCGCGCTACGACCAATTCTGTATTGACTCATAAATGGTGGAAAAAAAGTATCAACAACGACGTCGCCACCCTCTAACATTATACAAATCTCGAAAACACATAGATTATTGCCTCAAGATTCCACGAAGGATTTTTTGTTGGTACTTATGTAGAGAAAGCCTCTACACTATCTCAATAAGTGAAGAGCAAGATATACCGCGATCGATATTTCCCAAAACGAGTGCCTTTTCGCTTACGCACGTGAACTCAAACCAGCCAAACACCTCGCTGAATACAGTATTCACACTGCATACCATACAGCTAACCATCATTGCATCCAGATCGTTTTTCATCATTAAGGTTTTAATAAACCAAAATTTTTTTATCTAGGAGCTGTCGGCGTCTACCTATCGCTAGCGATCCATCTGCTTCCTTACGTCAATTCCACAATCAATCCGATACTTTACGCCCTGCTGAACGCCGAACTAGTCCGCTCGTACATTCGCCTGATTCAGATCCAAAAAGCCGCACGACGCAGTAAACAGCTATTCGAGCAAGAATATCACGGTCAACAGCTCCTAGCACACCAACAATACCAACAGCAGCAACTACTCTACCGCGCCGGAATTGCGTGTGGAAACATTCGGTCAGGACTAAGTGCAGCACGGTCGTATTTTCACATCAGTTCTGCGGCTGCGATGGCAGCGACACACGAGCATCATGAACAGCTATTCGGTTGCTTGGCATTACGTGGTGGTGTCAATTATCATAGTCAGCACAAACGTCGGGCTTTATCGGTTGATTTCGATTCGTCCTATAAAAGCAGCAGCAACAACAACAATTATCTGAAAGCGGCAGCAACACTCATACAAGCTTTTGGCGTTAACGGCATGGCACCGCGTAACACTCAAACGCTCCGACAATTAGCGATCTCCGATGACGCTGCTAACAACAAAACGACTCCCCCAAACTCATCGAAAATTGACGGCGGTCTTTTCCTTTTGTCGATAAATTTAGCTCGAGGTGAAAACGTTTTACACCATGATGACGATGCCGTCGGTGATGACAATAACTACATGCAAAGATCACGGCGCGATGAACACGCAGGTCCCGGTCCTAGCAACGTCAATGATGAAGGCAACTACGCTGAATCGTCATTCGGCACTAGTGAAGAAGGCCAACAACTGCAAAGCTTTGAAGTCCTGGTATAAAAATATATCTGAACACCAAACAAAATATGTAACGACTGATATCAGAAGCAGACAGAAAACAGTTTCTGTAATTTATCAGCTATCATTTCTGAACATATTTGCTCGAAATGATGCTATATAAATAATATTTGTTGAATTCGAATAGTTGGACAAGAAACAGAGAAAGCTAACCGCTGGAGTAATCAGAGTGCCAAATCATGAGCCCGCGGATAAAAGGTACACGCAACGGCAACGCTCACAATCCTGCATGTTCAGAGGTGACCTCTACTGTTAAAATAACTAGGTGGTTCCGTTTAGGTTGCCCAATCAAAAAGACATACGTAATGACCACGGCCAGTGACCGATGTCCTGAAAACTTGAGAATTTTAGCACCCGTTGTCGAAATAACTAAATTTCCTTTAGTGACCACTTCTTAATTTCCTTTATTGGGCAGTGGACTTTGTAATCTTAATGGCTAAACTGTTCCCTTTACTGAGTTAATAGATACCCATAATACGCTCGAAAATCTAAGCGATTTGTGCAATCGCTCCTGTGTTAAAGGTCGTGGAATGGGGTTCTCACCAATCTCACAATATTCTTACAGCAAAACCTTTCGTTTACGGGGGCTGGTTACACTGCCTGGATGGTGAATGCCACACGTACAGAATTAACTATAACGAAGCTAAATGCAGAAATATATTAAATTCAATAATAAACTTGCGAGGCTCCGATACAAGTTTATAATTTGCGAGCTTACTGGGCGTGAAAAATCCTCTCAGCCCGCGGGTACAGGTCTAGCGGCGGTAGACAAGCTTACGTCTTTCGTGGCTAGCTACTGGCTCAAAATTGTTGGCAAGCGTACACCTCTGGGTATGCCTACAGCCACCCAATACAACGTTATTTAACATTACTGCTACAACGAAGTATACATGCCTATATTTGGATACGTATACAAGGATGTTATAATTAATACTAGTGTAGGCTATAAATCACGACCAGAATGTATACACGTCCTGACATCCTAGGCGGGTTCAATATATTTGCGCTGCCGGATCCACAATAGACGGCAATTAAAGCATGCACTCAGGTTTCAACACTTTGAAAAAAACGGGTAAGAGCTAATGTCCCACCAACGCCTGGCTCAAGAATCGTGAAAGGTGTCACAAAAACTGCAATTTTTCTTGTGCGACTATATAAATCCCTAAACTTCGATTCGACGTTCTTTTCGACTGGAAAAGTCCCTATCCGCTTAGTGCGTTAAATATTATCCCTACGTAATTACCTCCGCGGTTTTGGACAGGTTTTGTAGCGCAATCGAGAGAAACGGAGGGGCGAATGTAGAAATTAAATGTTTTCAGAATTTCTGAGACTATTTCTTTGTAAAATATAGGTTGAGTCTGGACTCGACCTATATTTTCAGTTTCTGATGATCGGGTCAATCAATGGTACCACTCAAAATCGGTCCATCAGGTCAAGGCAAGGCGGGTCCGACGTAGCATCTTACGATGCTGCTAAAGTTTTTGGTTATTACATTTACAAATATCAAAAACACAAGCACTTTTGATACTGTAACTGCAGCGTGGTCGTATCGGCGTTTAACGACTCCGACACAGCCGTGCTGCACTGATAGTTGTAAATAAATAACTGAAAGCAAACAGGGTGATAGAGAGAGAGAAGAAACTAATACGCAACTAAGAAAAATCTGCCCAAGAATATATAGGCATATTTGAATCTGTATACTTGTATCAATTTGTCAAAAACTGAGCGGATTTTGCTCAGCCCGTGAAATCTTTTGAACGAGCTACGGCTTTGCCGGGTTCAGGGCTGAACAAAATCAAACAACAAAATATAAATCATAAACATCCCTGCAGAGAATTGTAACTTATAAACAGCTAAAGTTTTATTTGGGGGCAACCAGATTTCAGCAATGGAACGGGGTCACATCTAAGTGACCCCGTGACGCCGTCGCATCCTCACTCCGTTGATGATAAATATATATAAACACTTATACACAAGTATTTTTAACTTCTGAAATAGATAGAATGATTAAAATAATGCTTTCATTAAAAAGAGATTTGTTTCCAATATTCTGAAGACTCCGCTATCCTAACCAATAATTAATTTTTCCCGAGGAATTCAGTATGACCACAAATATGCTCCTTCCAAATGTTCGTTGTGTAAACGCAACTCTTAGCGAAATCTTTAAGACGAATTAAAATAGTATTTGTCTTAAATAAATTATGGCCTTTGCGCTGTCAAAACATTCCAATAATTTTATAACAAACGGCCCCGAACCCGGAATTTAGGGTCAAAATCGCCGAAATGCACAACTGTAGCGTCAACAAATTAACATTACTAATTTTGTGGAAAATAATTTTTCTCTAAATTGTATCAGATTTTCAAATTTGCAGTATTGTAAAAAATCATCAGTAAATATTTCTCAAAAAATTTATGATATATGATACGCTAATCAAACGTAAACAACACCGCTGGATGTTGAACATATTCAGATATATCAATTTTGGACGTAACAATAGTCGAAAACCTAGATAGCGAAGCGTGTGAGAAAACCGTATGGTAATCGCTGGTTATATTTGATATTCCGTACAGAATTTATAAAAATTCATAAACCACCAATATATATCATGAGAAAGACCACGCGCACATAAAACAGTATTTTATGTTCACAATGTGAAGGAAAATTTAAAACAAAAAAAATTTGAATATTCTCACGGTATACAAATAACTCTACTAACATTTAAAGAGCCTAGATTTAAAGGCAATAATAAACAAATAACATAAGATATTCGAATCATTGACAAATTTCGGAAATTGTGGACGTCAACTGACCTTGGGCGCTTTTACACTTTCTCCTCACATTTTAATTTATGTAAGCTTGTGTTTGAGCGATAAGCCTAAGTTTACAAGCGTTCTTACATTGTTCGGCGGGTCTGAAATTGGATCCACCCACTATTCCAAAGAACAAATAAGAAGACATCGCTGTAATGAACGTAGTAGCAGGTTAACAATCACACAGCTCGGCGCGGATTCATTTTTACTCAAGACTGTTGCTGTTTCAGAAATTAATACCGATCTTTTCCACTATGCTGTCCCTAGCCGGCATTTAGCCAAGAAAGGCCGAATTTGTAAATTTTTGCATTTTTGTGAGCTTAAGGAAGTTTGAAATTATCAGCAAGGAGTACGAATCGGCTAGTACGGATATGTTCCTAAAAGTTAGTGGGGTGAAAATAAGTTTCTAAACTACTAACATATCTAGGAATCATGAAAAAATCAATCTTCGCTAGTATCGTGTTCATTTTGTTCCTTAACTCACGCCGAGCGGAAACAGAATGATTTCGGCTATAGAGAGCACATCACTAACACCACCATCCCTCCGCTCAAACTCGGACGTCGGACGCACTCTAGAGACCAGGGTGGAAGCGTGGTTCGAATTTTGCTCTTACTAATTTCGGATCTAGTTTGAAATCTTACTCAATACAACGTGCGTGCTGAGTCTAGAACAGCAGTTCCATTTCCCAATGAATTGATAAGTCTCCTACCGTCCTCACACACCTATTACACCGCCCGCACTTACATACCAATCCATACCCCATCGTGCTCCAGTGTCCGCGAGCCAAATCACAAGGACCACGAAATGAAAAATCAAACTGACATTCTTTCGCCGTACAATTATAGTACAGCGTCACAGCCGTGCAGTAAAGTCGTCCGAACTCTGTGCTGGCGAATTAGGAGTGATTAACTGATATTAGCAGGGACTGGTGGTTTCTTATTTTGATCTCCAAACAATCGGAGGTTTATTTACAACCGGGGTTTCAGTCTTTTCCTGTTTTAACCGATTAAAGTTTAAAATTGATGCTGCTACCGCAAACCGGTAACGTTCCCAAACCATTCCTTGAATTGCTTCGAGTTAGTTGGTTTATTTTTACCGCCGCTTGTCCCCGCTTTCTAGACCGTCCCAACCCCTTAATGAATTAATGGCTTCCCCTCGAATTTAATTCCCAAGTTACGTAATAATTAGTATTAAAAATTAAGTAAAATAATATTACTAAAGTTTACTTAATATATTAATAATTTTGGAAGGAGTACATGGAAAGAGTACATATTATAAATAATATATATTCTATAATTATGGAATTTGTAAATATATGCTCATATATATGCATCATTGCATCCGATGTATTAGAGGTAAGAATTAAAATCCGAAGCCTGCGGTCAGGGCCTACACTTGATAGCAAACGGGCCGAGCCTCAATCTTGGAAGCAACGGGCCAGGCCGACTGCTTGGAAAAAGCCCGACCCTTTGAGGCATGTTTTGCCATTGCGAGAAATAGCTATTTTTATCGTTTTTTTCTTGTACTGTACTGTACAGCTTCAAAATCATAAGTTGCAAATGAAACAATAGTTACTTATTTAACGTAACACTGACACATTTACTAGCCCATAGCTCTATGAAAAACACAGCTATATTCTGGAACTAGTGCTGAGAAGGTTTTTGACACGAGCTGTTTTACCAATATTGTTATATAGTAACGAAACGGGACGGCCAGGCGTAGTAATTTTAACACACGGGCCGGGCCTACCACCTTCACCAAACGGGCCGGGCGTTGATCTCGAATACAACAGGACGGGCCTACCCGCCTTGGCAAACGGGCCGAGCCTTGAAATGCAGGCCCGTTTTCAGATCTACCATATATCTTAGTTTATAAATATTGAGTATGTTAACTTAATAAATCAAAGTAAAAATTTATTGAACATCAAGATTACGTGCATACAGATACACATGGCACAACGAAATAGTCGATAATAAATTTGAAGTGTGAATATGCAGACTTTGACTTGACTTAATCAAGGTGATAATTTTGTTTCACAAACATTATTTATTATAAATTAAATTTATTGATAATTAAATATTATAATTTATAACTACGTTATTTACTTAATATGTCAACACCATTACTAAATTAATTTTATACGAAATTCATTACATAATATTTAACGTATAAATATATTAATATCCATGCTTTTAGTACTCGATTTATTATACACACAATTTACTTAATATATTGTTAAACTAACAATGAATGCATTGATACAATAATTATATTAACTAAATTTTAATACTATTCGTGATATATAAAATATCCATCCATTACTAACCTTTTAATATATTATACTTTTATATAAATACTTACATATACATACACCTATATTATATAAATTTACCTACATTCCCGTCCAACTCTGCGTTTTTGACTAAACAAACGGATTTTTCGTTTACGTATCATCATGTATCGAATTCTGAACGCTCATCGACTGTTTCGAGCGGTAAGCTGATTGCATTAACAATAGTTACGCATCGATAACAACAATTAATCCGAATGCTTAATTGCAAAACTCATGGTAAATGAAACTTTCGTGTCTGTACGTAGCGACGTGACCTTGTTAAAACTACAACAATGAGACCACGCTTCATATTTAAAATGTTTTTCTTTGCACAACATGGCTAGCGGGCAGACAATTTCGAAAAAATGAAGGTTTTTTAAAAACATTGCCTCAAATGTCGTGGTTTTTTGCAGGTTTGTTTCAAGTCTCCAACGTTTTAAGTTGCCCACATTGCTCCCAAATACATATAAAAACGAAATTTTTTAGGGAAATTGTTAAAAGCGACTGCCTTAATGGGTGCGCTTTCATGTCGTCCAGACACTGACTCCGCAAGCTTACAGTGGCTTTTGATAATCGCAAGTTACGTTGAATTAAACCGAAATCCAATTGATTTGCAATAATATCTAGAAGCTGACTTATTGAGGGTCCTAAAAATTTTGCATGAGGGTGATCAAAATTACAATCTGTCAGCAACTGCAACGAAAAACGAACTTATAACTAAATTAAACGAATTTGGTAAACAACTTGTTAACATGTTATTCCCGTCAGTAAAACCAAGCATATGAACTAACGTATATATTGCCCAAAATCAAGTTGCAGTTGACGTAGGTAGTTTGAAAAAACAACACCTGGCTATTATTATGTTCCATCATATAAACAAGTTGTTATAGCAACAATTTGCTGTTTTTATAACAAAATGCGAATTTCCGCTCATATCGACAT